>JAXIVJ010005205.1:10000-52500 GCA_036785665.1 Chirona hameri | reverse complement strand
ATCGCAGCTCCCTGGTGGTTGTTTGACCAAAAATGACAACTCGTAGTGACTCGTAGATATTTTTTTTTTCTTCAAAAGTTGAGTAGTTTTGGAAAACATTGAGGGTTCCATGAAATTGCCTATTCGTTGCGAACGCTACACGCGCCATTTATCGGACGCCATCAGCGGCCGCAAAAGTGTGCAATGTTGTTCAAATTAAGCTCCGCCTCTTGGCTGCGGGAGCCGCGGCGGCCGCAGACCCCTTGAACAGGCCTCCGGACTTGAAGGAAGGCGACGGCTGAGGGGTCCCTAACCACACACCAAAAACACAATCGGCCCAGCCGTTGCGGAGTTCTTGCGAGAAAACACTTTTTAACACTTCTCACGCGGCACGCGCCACGCACAGTGGTAGTCACCCACGTGAGTCGGCACTGGTCTCGAACAGAGTAGGTTAGATGGGGCTGATCAGCAAAGAAGCCCGTTTATCAATCGGACGTGCGGTTGCAGATATATGAGCTTCTCAAAAGCTTCGCCACGGGCCGGGTCGGGCCGGGTCGGGCCGCTCATATGCATATTTTTCCCCTACACCACGGAAGGATGAGGCCGCTCGCCTCGTAATCACAGTTGTGACAAAGATGAAATGACTTAATAAGTGGAATCACTGACTTGACAATGGATAAATAGACAATAATTAGAATCACGATGGTCTAGACCTTAGGTGATCTCATGCGACATCAGGTGACCTCAGGTGACATCAGGTGACCTCAGGTGACCTCATGTGACCTCATGTGACCTCAGGTGACCTCAGGTAACCTCAGGTGACCTCAGGTGACCTCAAGTGATATCAGGTGACCTCAGGAGTCAGGTGACCTCATGTGACAGGTGATCCCCTCCCCAGGTGACTGCCATCTCCGGGACGGTGGCGCTGACTCCTAGCTCGAGTCTCTGGCTGTCTGGGAACACCTCTAACCCATCCTCACCGCCGCTGGAACTTTGGTCGAACCCAGAGCTCACCACGGTATCCAAGACTCCCAACTGGCCCGACAGTCAGCCCGGCCAGACGCTGAGGTTCGAGGCCAGCTCGCTGAAGGCGGACGCGGCGCAGACGACGCTGCCGCTGCTGGACATCCAGCCGGTGGCGCCGCGGCCGGCCGTCTGGCTGACCGGGATCGGACTCTACCACAAGGGCCAGAAAGGCGACGGCGGCTTCCTCGGACTCAGCGTCCAGATGGCAGATATATCTCTGCCGCGGGGCACACAGATGGCGCTGGTGGATGTGGTAGGAGGAGATGACGGGGGCTGGTATCAGGTGTCCCGCAGTTCACCATGCTCACCGTTCCGTCTGCCAGGTTCGCCGTTCATCGTGCTCACATTGTCTACTTTGATCACATTTGTATTAATATAACCCTGCCTTTGTCCTAGGCGGATCAAGAGAGTCAATGGGGTCATTGTTCTCCCAAAACGATTAAAATCGGCGAAACCGGACACATCTAAATATTTGTTTACATAATTTAACAGTAACTTTTCTGATGAAGATATGTTCTAAATCAGCTGTTAGTGCACAAGCAAGCGAAATCCAACTAGTATTAAGTAGTTCGTCAGAGTTATTTGCATTTGTCCCCCTTCCCACATACCAACTTTTAATTTTTAGTCGTTCTGGATCCGCCACTGGTTCTCTTTTTTTTCTCCAGAGGTTCCACCGACTGGGCTGTGCTCGGTTCGCTGCTGCCGGCTTCTCATCAGAGTCTGATCAGAGTCACTTGATGACTCTGTCACAGGATGACTCTGGATGACTCTGTCACAGGATGACTATGGATGACTCTGTCACAGGATGACTCTGGGTGACTCTGTCACAGGATGACTATGGATGACTCTGTCACAGGATGACTCTGGATGACTCTGTCACAGGATGACTCTGGATGACTCTGTCACAGGATGACTCTGGATGACTCTGTCACAGGATGACTCAGGATGACTGTCACAGGATGACTCTGGATGACTCTGTCACAGGATGACTCTGGATGACTCTGTCACAGGATGACTCTGGATGACTCTGTCACAGGATGACTCTGTCACAGGATGACTCTGGATGACTGTCACAGGATGACTCTGGATGACTCTGTCACAGGATGACTATGGATGACTGTCACAGGATGACTCTGGATGACTCTGTCACAGGATGACTCTGGATGACTCTGTCACAGGATGACTATGGATGACTCTGTCACAGGATGACTCTGGATGACTCTGTCACAGGATGACTCTGGATGACTCTGTCACAGGATGACTCTGGATGACTGTCACAGGATGACTCTGGATGACTCTGTCACAGGATGACTCTGGATGACTCTGTCACATGATGACTCTGGATGACTCTGTCACAGGATGACTCTGGATGACTGTCACAGGATGACTCTGGATGACTGTCACAGGATGACTCTGGATGACTCTGTCACAGGATGACTCTGGATGACTCTGTCACAGGATGACTCTGGATGACTGTCACAGGATGACTCTGGATGACTGTCACAGGATGACTCTGGATGACTGTCACAGGATGACTCTGGATGACTCTGTCACAGGATGACTCTGGATGACTCTGTCACAGGATGACTCTGGATGACTGTCACAGGATGACTCTGGATGACTGTCACAGGATGACTGTCACAGGATGACTCTGGATGACTCTGTCACAGGATGACTATGGATGACTCTGTCACAGGATGACTCTGGATGACTCTGTCACAGGATGACTCTGGATGACTCTGTCACAGGATGACTCTGGATGACTGTCACAGGATGACTCTGGATGACTCTGTCACAGGATGACTCTGGATGACTGTCACAGGATGACTCTGGATGACTTTCACAGGATGACTCTGGATGACTCTGTCACAGGATGACTCTGGATGACTCTGTCACAGGATGACTCTGGATGACTCTGTCACAGGATGACTCTGGATGACTCTGTCACAGGATGACTGGATGACTGTCACAGGATGACTCTGGATGACTCTGTCACAGGATGACTCTGGATGACTCTGTCACAGGATGACTCTGGATGACTCTGTCACAGGATGACTGGATGACTCTGTCACAGGATGACTCTGGATGACTCTGTCACAGGATGACTATGGATGACTCTGTCACAGGATGACTATGGATGACTCTGTCACAGGATGACTCTGGATGACTGTCACAGGATAACTATGGATGACTCTGTCACAGGATGACTATGGATGACTCTGTCACAGGATGACTCTGGATGACTGTCACAGGATGACTCTGGATGACTGTCACAGGATGACTCTGGATGACTCTGTCACAGGATGACTATGGATGACTGACCAGAGTACGAAACGGATTCATTTGAAAAGATCCAATCCGATCCGAATCCGGCAGATGAATCAAAAGCTGAACTGGTCCAATCCGGTCCGGTAGCAATATACTTCAAAGTTTGCAGACAAATTTAAAGAGCTAAAAGAAAAAGAAGGTCATTAGCAGGCAGACATGTGCATGGATCCCAGATAAGGATCTATGGTCCCAGAGGATCCCACGGCAAAAATACAATGTGTGATCTATGATCCGGTTGATCCCACGGCAAATATACAATGTTTGATCTACGATCTCAGTGGATCCCACGGCAAAAATACAAGGTTGGCTCCATGATCCCAGTGGATCTCACGACATAATGCAAGCATGTTTTTAGATCCCATTGGATCCCATGGTAAAACCACAATGCATGCATGACTCATGAGCCAACATTGATTACAATCTTCGATCACATCTGACATCAGTCTCTCAAAAGTGAACCTCCTTAATTCATAATAGTATTAAAAGTCTGGAAAAGTCAGGAGTTATGTGTCCAGTGACCGGTTATGACAAGTTTACTGTATAACAATAACATTGACATCAACATGTTGCTTCAGAACCTCACAATTTCTTCAGAACCTCAGAACCTCACAAAACGTTTTTCAAGTTGGTTCTGAACTTATGCACAAATAGGTATGAACAAAAAGTAGAGTTGACCTGTACTATTTTCTAAATAATTGCCCGCATTGCATTGCCGCCTACATTTGTATTTTACCAAAACCAACCTATCCCATTTCATGCTGATGCAAGCCTTTTCAATTCACTGTTTCACATCAACATCGTAAGAATAGGGCCCAATTGCTGGATATGATTATCAAATCAAAGTCACAACACCTTTAGAAGAAATATGTTCCGGTATCTTTCCTTCAAAAATTAACACATACACAGAGATATTCCGATTCCCACTCACATGAAAAATTTAAACTTTCGTCTGCCGGCTTACCAAGGCCATAAATATTGTTCTATTACCCTGATAAATATAAGGTAGAACGCCCTTGCTGCGCAGTATCTGTCATGACGTCACCGAGGGCATACTTAATTTTGTTTTGTTTATATATTTAGTCCGAATGTTTTGTATGGATGGATTTCCGAGGTCAGGACCCGCGCTAAGCAGAGCTTGTTGTGCAGGTTCTGACCTCACCACCCGATCGCCCAATTCCTGTTGGCTGGCAGAATTTAGAGGCGAAAGTTTTACGTGCCTGACATACCTGGACACGGTCCGCCATTATATTAGCCGGCATAGCAAGCTAAATATAGGAAACACTACTTTGCAAGTGACCTACATGTAAATAAAAGTACATCACCAATAATGAGAAGCTATCTTTAGTGTATTGAAGAAAACCGACGCTTACCATGTGCACATAAAGCACGCCGCTCGGCCAATAATGTATGTTAGACGGTATCAAGTCTCATATTAATTACAAGGAAACTCGGGGATCCAAAAAGTAATGCCAAGGTGACGTCACCGGGGGTATTTATTGAACAGCTTATAGGCATTGGGATGACAACGGCCTGTCGGCTCACAAGGCCACACGTACTCTATAAGCCACACGAGATCAAATGACACAGCGCCAAACAGCGCCAAATAATGTTGCAAAAATTGCTACCATATTAAGAACTTCTATTTGGCATTGAATTTTCCTTAGATACCACGAAATATTTTTACCGATAAAATTAATATCTCCTTTTTCTTCTTAGAAGATATCTACAATAATGATCCTTAGGATATAAATTGACTACTGACTGACGAGTGGGGACTGTGACTATCTTATTGCGTCATTATGACAAGCAGAAACGTTCAACATAGTACCTGCGGCTGCCACCTGGTCCGTTTTATTTTATGTGCAACCTTGAAAATCAAGTCACAAATTGTTTCGAAAAGCTTAATCGCCGGACGCAAACTAGTATTACTAACGTCATAGGTGCAAAGTACGTACAAAGAATCACTAGTTGATGGCGTAATGGCGTTCGATAATAAATTACATTTGCGTTCTCTAGCCGGTGCCTGCCTTTACATTTATTTATTCGTGTTCACTTCTTGGTATGGTGGCCTAGTTCATGGTTGGTATTGATAATAATTTGACGATATGTCGTAAAGCATAACGGAGAACGCCAACATCCTTATTCACTAATACATTTGCTCTCGCACTCCAATTGGCCAAAAAGCATGACGTCATAGGACTAAACAAAAGTGCTTGGGATCAGATGTGCATATGATGACTGACATTGAAATCATTCGACATTGAACTTCTGAGTTCTGACATTGTAACCAGTTATCCATTTATACTTATTATACGGCCTTGATTGAAACCTTCCGAGATTGGGTTTGGATTTAAAAGTCTTCCGTGTTCGCTGGTTTAAGATGTTTAAAATATTGTATTGGAGGAGGTACGTTTGTATTGCTGTACCTAAGTATTTAGTAGTAGACAAGTAAGAAGACAGGCCCGGCGCGCCCACGGCGGGCCTGTCTTCCTCCACCCGAAGGATTGCGCCGGTGTGCTGGTGGATCGGGGGAGGCGTAGGTAGCGCTCCGGTCGGTGGTGGGAGTTGTAGAGGACGCGCCAGTGGGCTGGGTAGATGTGGCATGTGCGCTGTGGATTGCAGAGCTCTCAGTGTACCTCTGTAGCGATGTGGACTTATATGGGATTATATAGACGACATTACTGGTGTTCGTAGAATAAACTGTGTGTGTGTAAAAAAAAACTGAAAAATTTGATGTTGATTGAATGAATTGTGAATTGTGTGTGTATTGGTAATTGGTATGGGTATGATTTTTAAGCTGTATATTATTTTTACACATTAAATTTTGAAGCTGTTTCAGCTTTTAACTTTCCTTTGATATGTATTTGAATGTTTTGTTTGTACAGCTGCCATTGATGAATATATCCTGGATGGATCTGCTGGATCCCACAGATTCTTGTGTTGGTCTAGATTTATGATCCCAGTGGATCCCACGGATAAAATACAATGTTAGATCTATTATCACGTTGATCCCACGGCAAAAATATCAGGTTTGATCCCTGATCTTGTGGATCTGTGGGGCGCTGGTGGGACTGCAGACTTGTCAATTATTCATATTTGTCATGAATCGATGCACAGTGATTCACGGACCATAATGAATGGTTCAATCATGATTCAATCGCTATACATTACCGTAATGAATGATTCAATCATGATTCAATCACTCAACATTACCATAATGAATGATTCAACCATGATTCAATCACTCAACATTAACATAATGAATGATTCAATCTTGATTCAATCACTCAACATTAAAGAGAAGTGTCGACTCCTTTGTCAGACTTAACTGTCTAACTGACTGTCAGACCTTTGATTTTGAATGTGCGACTCTAAGATTTTATGAGCGTGATAAGGAGGCTATGCTCTACCTGTGTGCCATTTTTCATGCAAACCAGAATAGTCTGATGTTTGACCTTAAACATATGACCTGCTCTAAATCCTTTGATTTTGAATGTGCGACTCTTAAGATTTTACCAGAATGATCACTAGGTCTGTGTGTTCCAATTTTGCAGCTAATCCAAATAGTCCGCGAATGTGTTTCCGAATGTGAATGTAAATGTGAGCCAATTTGACACGCGTGTTTATTTTGATTATAAAATGATATTTATAATATGTATTATAATTGCAAATTCCAAGTTCCAAAAGAATTAATGACTGCGTTTCGCCTTTTTAAGCGAATAGAACATTTATTTTGATTTTGCATTAGGTATTATTTTGTTTATAAAGCATGATGTGGAATAAAGCGGCGCCGGTGCGACAATGATATTTGGGACATCCGCAGGTCATGCAAATGTTTGTGTATGATTTAGTTTTCGATATGGTATAGCCTAGAAATTAGGAAAAGGTGGGCACCTTTGATAATTTTACGTGTGAAAAATGTGTGCGTTTACTGTGTGGTTTATGAATCAAAGTATGAGTTAGTTACCTTTTCTAAGTATTTAGGTGCCTACCCCTAACCCTACCAGCACCAAGGTATGTATCTAGTTAGGGCTGTTTGAACAGTGGCTTTGTGCCAACTAGAGTTGGACACAAAGCCTCGCTTTATTCATGCATATATTAATTACAGGCTACAGCTCAGTAATTCATCTATGCATGAACAGAACTCATATAATTGGCCATTAAGTCCACAGGGCACAGATACATGCTGGGCCGCAGACATATTTTTTGGACAGTTTATGCTGTTAGACCAAAAAAGAATGATTCTTTGAGCAATGAATGATTCAATCAGCCTATTTTCTCCATATGAATGATTCAATCAGTGACTCAACAGGTTTGCGCATGAGGTGAATCGATTCATGAGTCATTCATTTGAAATCAGAATGATTCAATCAAAAGTAGTCGATTCACATTGAATCATTGACAAGTCTGGGTGGGAGAAACCAAGTCGACTCACGACCACAATGTATTTGGGCAAACAATCTGCAGACAAACGAAACAGAATGAACCGACAAGAGGAGACGAGAAAATGACACCGGATGACTGCCGAGTGCCAACCCGGGCAGTCAGATGTATATCAGATGAGCGACTCGGGCGGGAAACATGGCGCCGAGAAGACAACGAGCAAACCGATCAGGCGATCGGGACTACATAATAAGAACCTGAAGGGAGACCAAGCTTTAAACAGTTGACAGCTATATAATGTGATAATATGATATGAGGCTATGACGTATGACAGATTACAAACCAAGTAACTGAATAAATCGTATGACGAGCAACGGGAGGTCGCGACCAGGAGCGGAAAGCAAGAGAGTTACGCGCGTTACCGGGTACGAAGACACTTCTGTTTACAGATATACATAAAAGTTGCGAGTTACTCCACAGATTGCATACAGATTAAGTTAAATAAGTTATACGAGAAATAAGCAAACCGCAGACGGAAAGCAAACCGCAGATGAATCACATTAGCAATAAACATAAAAAGTTGCCTAATTATTTACGTTAGAGAATTCTCTAGATTTACTCTGGTAGAACTGACGAATTGTAAACAAATCAAGTTGCGAAAATACGGAACGCTAAAGAGCTGCAATACAGTGATATGACGCACCACATGACTTCCCATCCCAGAACGGAGCGAACATGAAGAGAAAAAAAATATGACCACAAAACATCAATAATACACAAAGTCGGGCAGGCGTCGGAACCGGACGGTCCGGCCACGGCGCGATCGCACTGGAGACTGCCCCGGCACGGCAGCACTCCGCGGACCATCACTGGGGTCAGCGTCCCTTATCCGAGCAGAGTCCATCGCACGCTCACTGTTCACTGTCCGGCCATCGTTCACTGTCTCATCGTCCACTGGCACCGTCCGGTCACCGTCAGTCCGCCGCGGTCCACCACGGGACGGCGGCAGCAGCGGGTCAACGCGCAGCGGCGGCGTCAGCAGCGGCGGAGGGGACCACCGCGAAGCGGCAGCAGCGGAGGCGGCAGCGGCGGAGGCGCCGCCGCAAGAGGGCGGCAGCGGCGTCGGCGTCGACGGGCCGCCGCGAGAGAGCGGCAGTGGCGGCGGCGGGCCGCGAGACTGCGGCAGCAAACCACTAGAGGGCGGCCACCAGTCGACGCCAGCCCTGGCGTCGCGGGCGCTCCGGCGTCTGGAGACCCACGCGACTCCGGCGGGGGCGTCCGGCACGCCTGCTCCTCCTCGGGTCGCGACACAGAGGTCGCAAGAGGCGGCGCTCCCTCAGACACCTGGTCAGAGGGAGGTACGGGCACATGCACAGGTTTGAGGCGGTCAACACTGACAGTATCGTGGGTACCAGAAGGGAGCTCCAGAACGAAAACTTTCGGGGACCGACGAACGACCTTCAGGGGCCCACGGTAAGGGGTCTCCAGTGAGTGGCGCGCGCGGTCCACGCGCACCTACACATGAGTACAAGACGACAGGTCTGCTGGAACGTAAGTTGGTGGCACACCAGCATGATGATGGCCGCGCGATAATGAAACGAAATCGATTTCGGACATGAGCTTTACCAGCTCGCGGATGAACTTCTTGCCCACGGACGCTAGTCTGTGAAACAGAACATCTCGGGAACAGTAACTGCGTTCCAGTCACTGCTGTAAATGAAAAAAAAAAACAGACTCATTAGGCATGGCTCGTATCCCAAGCAGCACCACAGGCAGTGCGCGCAGCCACTCCTGTTTGCGAGAACGGATGGCTGCCTTGAGAGTACGATGCTGCCTCTCGATCATACCATTACAATTAAGAGTAGGGTTACAATTACAAGTAGGGTGATAGGCTGTGGTACGTAAACGATGGAACCCGATCATCTCAGACAAATGTTCAAACAATTCCGCCTCGAACTGTGCACCTCTGTCAGTGACCACATACAGGGGAACTCCAAATCTCGAGACCCACGTCTCCAAAAACGCTGAGGCGATACTTTCTGCAGTGATGCTAACTAAGGGCCTGGCCTCCACCCAGCGAGTGGCACGATCGATACAAGTCAGCAAATAACGACATGGAGGTGAAAGGTTGGCCATGAGGCACAGACGGAGAGAGGGGTCCCACGATGTCGATGTGCACGGTTTCGAACCGCGCGGACGGCACGCCGAAAGAGCCCGGGGCGGACCTCGTGTGGCGGTGAACTTTTGTCTCCTGGCAAGAGAGACAATCACGTACCCATCGCTGGATATCTCTGCACATAGAAGGCCAATAGTAGCGGGAAGTCAACAAACGAGCTGTGGCTTTACGACCGGGGTGAGACGGGTTGTGAAACCTGCCGAAGACTGAACGACGACACGCCTCAGGAACGAACGGCCGCGGCTGAGGGTTGGTCATGTCACAGAGAACCGAAATGCCATCTGCGAGGGACACAGGCTCGAGACAGTCTCGCAGACGGGAGGTCTCCTCATCCTGACCCTGGTGATCAGCGATGAAGCGAAGGTCACATGAGTCGAGAGATACAGCATAGGCATAGGGGACTGAGGCAATCGGCGACAATATTATCACGGCCACGGATGAACCTCACATCCATGACGTACATCCCCGACCAATAACGCTGCTGGCGATCAGACTTCGCCACGTGCGGACTGCGGAAAGCACTCACGAAGGGTTTGTGGTCCGTGAGGAGCGTGACTCGCCGACCCTCGATGGCGTCACGGAAGTACAAAGTGGCCAGATACGCCGCGAGGAGTTCCCTGTCGTAGGCCGCGTAGCGCTGCTGGGGCCGACTCAGCTTCCGGGAGAAAAACCCAACAGGAACCGACTCTCCGTCGACGATCTGATGGAGGACGGCTCCGACTGCGACCTGCGAGGCATCAGTCACCAACTCATACACATGGCACTGGGGTAGTGGATGCGGCAGAGGACACGCTCCGGCCAACGTCACCTTACTGTCGCTGAAGGCGCGAGACTGCTGCTCGTCCCATGGCAGCTCCTTACTCTTCGGGTGCAAGCGAATCAGCTCAGTGAGGGGTACACAACGTCTGCAAATCTTGGAATCATGCGACGGTAGAAACCAATGAGTCCGAGATATCTGCGCAGAGCCGCTGAGTCGGTGGGTCTGGGCAGGTCGAGAATCTCAGCTACTCTGGCCTGGGGAGGGCCGAGTCCGCTCTCGGACACCTGGTGCCCGAGGAACACGAGAGTGCGCTGCAGGAACTCACACTTGTCGAGGGAGATCCGGAGTTTGCGCTCGGCCAACTTGCCCAACACCAGACGCAGATCAGCGACGTGGTGAGTCTCGTTCTCGGAAAACACCAGAATGCCATCCAGGTACACAAACACACACGGAACGTCGCGGAAAATCCCATCCATCACACGCTGGAAGGTAGCGCCAGAGTTGTGCAGTCCTAGGGCATGAACACGTGCTCAAACAGTCCGAAGGGCGTGGTGATGGCAGTTTTCTCAACATCAGCTGGGCTCATCGGGATTTGGTGGTACGCTCGCAGCAGGTCCACCTTGCTGAAAGAAGTCATGTTATGCAGCTTGGTGGAAAGGCGCTGGATGTGGGGCAATGGGTAACGATTTGGTTTGGTTACGGCGTTCAGGGCGCGGTAGTCACCAGTCAGTCTCCACTCACCGGGGTTACGCTTGGGAACCATGTGAATTGGGGATGCTCACGGGGACCTGGAAGGGCGGATGACGCCTGTCTTCAACAAGACGTCAAACGACTGCTTGGCGACCTGAAGTTTGTATGGTGGCAGCCGCCGCGGACTAGCGAATGTCGGCGGGCTGCTGCCAGTGTCGATGCTGTGGGCGGAAGTGATGGGGGAGTCACTGAACATGTTACCCAGCTGGCAAGGTTCCAGAACGGAAGGGTGCTCTTGCAGGATAGGTTGTACAGACTTGGGAAGAGAAGAGAGATCGTTGAACACCAGGTTGACAGCAGGTTCAGACACTCCCGGCACTCCAGGAACGGAGAGGGACGTCGCGGCATCACGGAGGACCTGTGAACCACAGCCAACGATCAGTGAATTGTGTGACAGAAAGTCATTACCCAACAGTGGCTCGGTCATCTCCGCAACAACAAACGTCCAGGTGAACTGGCGTCTCAGAGCAGGGAGAACAACATCAAGAGTGGCCTCACCGATCACACGAAGCTGCTGACCACTGGCAGTAGTGATGCAGACAGCTTTGGGCTGAATCAGGGTGCCGTTCACACACTCTTGAGGGATCAGAGACACACCAGCGCCAGTGTCGACAACGAAGGTCAGTGGCTGTGAGCCAGCCCGGGCTGCAACCCGGAAGAGTGGCAGGCCAAGGGCTGCATAGTTAACAGCCTGCCCCTCTAGTTTTCCAGAGTCGAAAGTGGTACACGTGCAGGCGAGGCTGAGCGCGACGAGGGCTGCACTCTGAGGTTAGCGGACTTGGATGGCCACTGACACCACGGTTTACATGTGCGAGCTTGCGCACCAAAGTACAAGTGGGCACGGCACACTTTGGGTCTCTGTCCTTCAAGAAACGGTTTCAGTCCGAGCAAAGCACCAGACATGCCAGCTTCACGAACCTGAGTGGGATACCTGTAGGGACCGGACTGTTGCTGCCTCGGCTGTGGAGAAGCAAAGTGACACGGTATGGACTGAGACTGCTGGTAGGGAAACTGATGCAGACTCATACCAGAGCTGCACTGGGGGTCACGATCATGGACTGCCACGTTCACTGCTGCATGTGCCCCTTGTACAAGAGGAACCAACTCATCAGCCAGCTTACCCAACTGAGAAAGCGTGAGTTCACGCTGCGAGGCCAACGCTGGAGCGATCCCTGCCGGGAAGGATTGGATGAACTTGTGTCGAATCAGGTCATCACCGACACAAACCTTGTCCGCCACCTCACGGAGCTCGCAGAGGAACAGAGATGGACGATCTGTCAACCGAGTCTTGCTGATCAGACGCTCAAACAGTTCAGGTTTGGTCTTCTCATACATGTCAGTCACAGCCTGCTGCAGTTCCTGGAAGTTCCTGCTAGCCAGGGTGACCTGAGGGATGTGAGCAATGGTATCAGGCGGGAGAGCTGACAACACATGATAGAACTTTGTCTCGTCGGAAGTGATTCTGGCAATGTGAAATTGTGCGTCCATAACTGCAAACCAGCCCTGAACAGCATATTCCATGAAGGCAGGGGTTTGATACTGACGTGATGGACACTTTCAACGTCAGGGGCCATCACAGCCGCGCGGAGTTCATCAGGCATGGCTGCTGTGTACAAAGGTGGAGTCAGGCAACTAACACACTCACTCACTCAGTCACTCAGCTGAGTGGAACAGGCCAGGAAGTTTTAACTACCGTTATTGTTGAGTGCCTGTAGCGATTCACAGCGGAGCGAGAGCGGAGACCGCAGAAAAACGGAGAGAGCACGCACTCCGCTCCGGACGGAGCAGAGGGAGACACGCTCGCGCTGGATCGCGAGGGTCAGTACAAAGCATGACATGTCAAAGGTAGCGTGTTCAAAACGATATCACGTTAGAAGAAAGATTGTCAGAAAACGATCACGTCAGAAACTATTATATCAGGTAACAGATCACGTCGGGGTCACCAAATGATGGGGCGCTGGTGGGAGAAACCAAGTCGACTCACGACCACAATGTATTTGGGCAAACAATCTGCAGACAAACGAAACCGAATGAACCGACAAGAGGAGACGAGAAAATAACACCGAATGACTGCCGAGTGCCAACCCGGGCAGTCAGACTTATATCAGATGAGCGACTCGGGCGGGAAACATGGCGCCGAGAAGACAACGAGCAAACCGATCAAGCGATCGGGACTACATAATAAGAACCTGAAGGGAGACCAAGCTTTAAACAGTTGGCAGCTATATAATGTGATAATATGATAAAAGGCTATGACGTATGACAGATTACAAACCAAGTAACTAAATAAATCGTATGACGAGCAACGTGAGGTCGCGACCAGGAGCAGAAGGCAAGAGAGTTACGCGCGTTGCCGGGTACGAAGACACTTCTGTTTACAGATATACATAAAAGTTGCGAGTTACCACGTGCCCTGGAGGGCCTCTGATAATTACACGCCCTGAAGGGGGGGCGGATTTCGCTCCCCCCTATGATCTCGAAAACCACGCAACGTAGCGACAAGCGAGAAAAGACGTTAGATAGCTCGAGACAAGTTCTTTCGAAAGTATTTCGTTCATTTTTTTCAGGTCAATATTGAGGTTACCAGAGGTCATCAAGGGTCAACTTTTCAAGTTTCCAAGACTTCGGTTCGAACACCCCCAAATATCTCGGGAACTATGATAGTTAGCAGCAAACGGAAAAGAGCAATCGAACGTCATTGAAAAATGCAATCGACATAGATGTCCTCAGATTTGAGCTCAGGTCAATAGTTTAGGCTCTAGAGGTCATCGAATGTCAAAAAGGTGATTTTGTTTTCAAAACTGTTTTCCCCAAATAACCTTTTACCTAATAAATATAAAGCAATAATGTTTACGCCATCGCGTGTGTCTTGTCAAGGCGCTTCGAATCATATGCATGGTGACCGGGTTAGGTCAACTGAGAAATTTGACCTCAGGTCAAGGTCAAGTGGTGACCCAAATTGGTCATGTTGCATATTGGGAGACGTGTTTCGACGAGACAAACATATTGGTACCGTTTTCTCTTCTCTATCTTCATTATGTCGATAGTTATTGATAAAACCGTGTTGGCGGTCACAAAATTGACCTGACCTTAGGTCACCGATATTAGAAATCCGAGATAAACAAATTGTTGGTATCTATGACCTTATGAAGTCCTGCAAGATTGAGACCGATCAGCGTAAAACTGTGGCTGTGGTACTACTGCAAACGTTTTGGAGTTGAGGTCATCACGTGACCTGGTCTGGTGACCTGCCCTGAGATGACCTGAGGCCAAGAATTTTACATGATGCGGGAAGTTCATTTCTTAACAGGTATACAAAAAACGGCGGCGCTGCACGCCGCCGTTTTTACGCTATCCTCGAAAAACCGGAGGGGTGAGCGGATTTCGCCCCCCCCCCCCCCTCCAGGGCGCGTGTTACTCTACAGCAGGGTTTCCCAAACGGGGGGGAATTCCCCCCTGGGGGGGGAATAAGTGGATTGCAGGGGGAATGACAGGCTTCCAAAATTCAGCATTTATGACTGATAAGAGGCAAATGTCAAATTATGTTCATTTTTTCTCTCCAAAATTGTCTTCAACTATTCGAACAGTAATGCTTGTATAATGAAATCAGCAATAAATTAGGCGACGTTATGGACACATCGATGTCAAATAGCATATGTAAACATCAAAATCCTTAGTGACTGTTAAGTAATTCATTTCAATGATGTGCAGTGTGCACTCCGCAACAAATGCGCCGTCGTTTTTATCGTACCGTTGCTAAAAGGAGATCTCCGCAAGAGAGGCGCGGCGTGCATTATCGCACGAGCAGTCATAGACACCCTACAAATTTGCTCTGTTTTCTCAACACCGCGAGATGAGTTACCGCCACGAGACGCACGGTTATAAGGCAAGGCCTTCATAAGGCCGCCTTGAGACGCACAAGACTGATGCGGTATAGCTCGTAGGGGAGGACGGGGTGTGCGGAGTGTTTAATTGGTGTTTATTTTGGGTGAGTGTGGTCGTACTGCGGAAATAACGTACAATGGCACCAACTAAAAAACGTCAATATCAGGAAGAATATATGGAGCATGGATTTACTTTCATTGTCAAAGACGGCATACAATGTCCACAGTGTGTGATTTGTCACAAGGTGCTGGCAAATGATTCAATGAAACCATTCCAGCTCAAGATGCACCTGCAGAGAGCGCATGGTGAGTTGGCCTGTAAGGATAAAGCATTCTTTCAGCTAAAAGTGCAGGGTCTTAAAAGACTGAAACTGGATGGGAGTGGCACATTCAGGCAGACATCACAAGCAGCAACAGAGGCGTCCTTCAAGGTTGCCCTACAAATAGCTCGAAACAAAAAACCACATACGATTGGTGAAACATTGGTAAAACCATGTTTGATTGACTGTGCAAAGCTGATTCTGGGAGAGGAAGCAGCAAACAAACTGAAGCAAATCCCCCTGTCAAACAACACGATTAGAGATCGCGTGGTTGGTATGTCAGAAGACATCAAGGAGCAGGTGGTTGACAAGGTGAAGGCCTCCCCATTTTTCGCGATCCAGCTCGATGAATCCACCGATGTCTCCAACATCTCGCAGCTCATGGTCTTTGTTCGTTTTCTCGAAGACGACACTATCAAGGATGACCTTCTCTTCTGCCGGCCATTGACCACAACAACAAAGGCAGCTGATGTCATGGAAATGATTTCGACATTCTTTGAGCAAGAGGCCCTGGAATGGGACGAGCTGGTGGGTGTTTGCACAGATGGTGCCCCAACTATGCTAGGTTCCAAATCGGGGTTTGTTACGCTGGTGAAACGGAAAAACCCAGCAGTGATCGCTATCCATTGTATGATACACCGGGAGGCGCTCGTGTCTAAAACCCTCCCCGAACCATTGAAGTCGGTGCTGAAGCATGTAATAAAAACGGTGAACTGTGTTAAAAGTTCAGCTCTCAACACACGCCTGTTCCGTGAGCTCTGCAAGGATGCCGACGCACCGCACGTTGATCTGCTCTATCACACAGGTGGCTCTCAAAAGGTACTATGCTGAACCGATACTTCGAGCTCAGACATGAGGTGGACCAGTTCCTCAAGGAGAGTGGAAAGGAAGAGCTTGCAAAGCTCGAACACGAGGCTTCACTAGCCTACCTCACGGATATATTTGAGGCCTTGAACAAGTTGAACCGAAAGCTGCAGGGACCCCGCCATAATATGATTACGCACATCGATGCAATCAAGGCCTTCATAGCCAAGCTGGAGCTGTGGAAAAAGAACCTGCGGAACGGAAGTACGCGAAACTTCCCACGCTTGAGTGACATTTTAGACACCGCCGGCCCCATTGATGACGGTTTGAAAGAACACATCTCAGAACACATGTTGGCTCTCAAGGGGGAGTTCATCCGGTATTTCCCAGAGGTCGATACAGACGACATCTCAATGGCATTGACTCGGGACCCTTTCAAGTGCTCTGTGGATCAGGTGCCAGCCAATCTACAGGAGGAGTTCATAGACTTGACATACAGCTCTGAGGCAAAGGATGAGTTTCGGGCGCTCGAAAAGGGAGACTTTTGGGCAAAGATGAGACACGTCTACCCCAAAACCTCCGAGAATGCACTGCGAAATCTCATTCCGTTTTCCTCTACATTTATCTGCGAACAGGCATTCTCAGCACTTGTGGCACTGAAAACGAAAGGCAGAAACCAGCTCAAAGATGTCGAAGCTGACCTCCGGTGTGCGATATCTAGAACTGATCCGAGAATCGGAACACTGACTGCGAAGAAGCAGACACAGTCATCGCATTGACAGCACAGCTGCACAGAGGTCATGTGACAATGCATCTGTCAGTGTGACCATGCGTTCAGTGTTTGTATCCGATCTCTCTTTCGAATACAATGCAGTATGATGAGTACGCTAATTTTGCATGTACAAAATGCTTGCAATGATGGACCTTGGGGGGGGGGGGAATGCGGACATTAGAGCTTGACAAGTGGGGAACTGACCAAAAAAGGTTGGGAACCACTGCTCTACAGATTGCGGCCAGATTAAGTTAAATAAGTTATACGAGAAATACAAGGACGGAAAGCAAACCGCAGACGAATCACATTAGCAATAAACATAAAAATTTTGCCTAATTATTTGATTTACTCTGGTAGAACTGACGAATTGTAAACAAATCAAGTTGCGGAAATACGGAACGCTAAAGAGCTGCAATAAAGTGATATGACGCACCACAGATCCACTGCACAAATATAAGGTTGGATATATGATCTCAGTAGATCCCGGATCCAGATCACTGGGATCAGATCTCTGGATCCATTTTTGGGATCCATGCACGTCTGTTAGCAGGTTCATTTCCATTTGTCTTATCAGCAATCATCAACAAGGACACAAAACCTTGACAGACACCAAAACTAGCCAAATCTGAGTTTAAAAATAGTGCATGGTGGTATATTATGCTTATGGAATGACAGTAACTAGATATGTCACTTTTCAGGCCTGTGGCTACCCGCCCCGTCCCGCATTCCCTCTTCAACTACCCACCACTAGCGCTTACCCGTGTAAGCTGCCAGCTACCCGCTGAAACCCGCAAAGGAAATTTGCAATTTCTAGAAGTTTTAGGATAAAAAATCATTTCATAATGAAAACACATTTTTCAGTAGCCTTTCAAAGCTATTTAAACATATTTAGTCACTAAAAACAAATAAGCAGAATATATAACATCAAGTCAAGGGCCTATATTTGATAAATGCCTGAAAAACATCATGTCGGGTCAAAATGGGCGAGGACTACCTCCTGATAGCTCACACACCGTTCATCAGGCTACATATCAATATATCAATATCATAGAGAAAGGTTTGCATAAACTGCATCAAGCAGTTCGCTAGGGCGTGCATGTGTATACTACCGTGTATATGTAGACTGGTCTCGTCTCATCTCCACAATCACTGCTAGTCGCTTTTCAACTTATATTAACTTCAACCTGCTACGGTCACAGCTGACACGAGCAAGAACGCTGCGGGTAAGGAACCGCGCGCGCAGAGCTCGCGCGGTCACGGCCAGGAATCGAATGCGCCCCGCGACCCCAGCCGGCGCCGGGTCGCGGCCCGTCTGCCCCCGGCAGGCAGGCAACCCGCAACGCGCAGTCACCGGGCGGCGAACGCCGGCCGACGCCCCGGCTATACTCGATGCGCCAAAAAAAGAGAAATTCACAAGATCACAAAATTAATCGCCCACATTCAGCAAACGCCAAGCAACAATCTGCGAACAGCACAGCGACCGCCAAGTTCAGGCCAGGACCGCCACAAGGCCGAAGCGACGTCACCGAGCGGCGGTGACAGAGCGGCAACATCCAAGCGGAGGCGACATCGCAGCTGAAACGCAGAACCGCGCAGCGCGGCGCAGAGCAGCGAGGCGCAGCGCATAGCAGCGAGGCGCAGCGCAGAGCAGCGAGGCGCAGCGCATAGCAGGGAGTCGCAGCGCAGATCGGTAGAGGCGCACCAGCTGCGCCAGCCGCTGGAGCGCAGCTCGGTGAGGCGCATCCGTCGCGCGAGGGCATCGCAGCATCAATCACGTCAGCAGACGTCAGCAGACAGCCTATCAGCAACGGATCAGCAGCAGACTCCAGCAGACGTCAGCAACCAGCTCAGCAGCCGCAACACTGCGGGCAGCTCTCGCGACGGGGATTACAAACGGCACGATAATATTACACTACACCCAAGCGATAGCCAGCAGCACAAATCAGAATAGATCAGCAAATTCAATAGACACAAAATACGTCACCCTCATGCAGCAAAAGAAGCAGAGGTTTGCCTGGTGCCTTTATGCGCTCAAAAATAAACATAAATAAATTGCTGTGTTCTGGCCTGATGATGAGGCGGTTATGGTTGTTGGAAAAGGATGAATCGGTGAGTTCCATCCAGAAGCTGCAATCTTCGCGCTAATGGTGCTCTGCATTATCCCTGTTAACAAGGAACCAAGTAACTTCGTCGTGGCCACTCAGACGTCACATGGATGCCACACCAGTATCAAACGCGTCAATATGCCTCAGTTACAGCACACCAAATCCAAACAACGACAGACTTCGAACAGGCACAGCATAAAGGACATGACAAAGGTCACAGAAACAAGATAATTGCGCCGTCCGTCACATCATGTGGGAACAAATCGATCAACGGGATGTGACACTCGAGAACTCCGTCGCGGCGCTGGTACAGGTGCCAAACTCGTGCCGAACTCAGGTACAGCTGCAGTCATTTCGGACACACCAAGAGCATCAGGCACAGTGTCAGCGACTGCAGTGTCACTGGGAGGGACTCCAGTGGTGGACTCGGCTCCAGTAACCGACTCGCCCGTTAGCAAATCACTGTCAGTCACGCTCGCCAAACTGTCGCCGACTTCTGCTGGTTCCTGAAACGGCTCTATCACAGCCGGCACAGTCTCCACAGCTGGCACAGACGGGACACAGTCATCACTAACCCGAGCCGGCCACACAGTCGGTGTGGGCCACACAGACACGCTCACAGACCCTGCCGCCGACGCTGAGCCAGCCAGGTCACCAGTCAGAACGGCATCTGCAGGACAATCTCGCGACTCGGCCAGAGTCTCTGGCGCTGAAAACGTAAGGTCACAGGTCGGAACTGGAACTATAGGGCCGTCAGGTCTGGGCTTCAACCTGTTATGGTGAACAATAACCGGCTTTCTGCTACCCAGCAGACGAACCATATAATTCAGGTCAGATAGCTTGGCAGTCACGATTGCTGCCTTCCAGGGTCTCACAAACTTGTAGTATTCGCCACGCGGTACCACACTTTTGAACAAATACACAGGATCACTTACTTCAAACTGATGCTGTGTTAGCTTCTTCTCATACAGTTTTTTGTTGTGCTGATGTCGGCTGTTGGACACCTGGATCGAGATGTCATGAGTTAATTTGAGACGCTTTGCTAGTTTTTCGAGGTACTCAGTCACAGTGGGAGTTTTTGTCATAGTTGATGGAACCTGAAATTGGAGCGTAGCAGGCATCGTCGGATTCCTTCCGAAGAGCATGAAATACGGCGAATGACCAAGCGAAGAATGCACGTTAGCCCGATACCCCAACATAAGCAGCGGCGGATGGACGTCCCAGTCATCATGATTACCGTCCAAGTACTTGTCAAGCATGCTCAAGATCGTCCGAATCATGCGCTCACACTTTGCGTTACCCTCAGGGTGGTAAAGCGAAATCTTAGATTTACCAATGCCCAACAAACGACACATCTCCACAATCAAAGTTCCTGTGAAATTGGCAGCGTTATCAGAGTGAATGCGTCTCGGACAGCCGAATCTAGCAACAAACTGGTTGACCAGCATGTCTGCAACTGTGGTTGCCTTCATGTCAGGAACGGGGAACACCTCGTACCACCTGGTAAAATGGTCAACAACCACTAGCAAGTGGCGATTACCCTGTGCCGTGGTCGGGAGCCCAGACAGAAAATCGATCGAGACAGTCTCAAGTGGTTCCTCCGCGTACAACTCGCCCATTGGTTCCCTCGGTCGTGGCACAGGGGTAGCACGAGTGTTACAGCGTTCACATCTGCTGCAGAAATCTTTAACCGTCTCGTCCATATGGGGCCACCAAAACTCACGTCTGGCGGTCGCCGTCAGCGCCTCGGCACCGTAATGGCCTCCAGCCGGACCAGCATGCAGCGAGGTTAACATGCCGGGTATCAGCTGCTGTGGCACGACCAGCTGCAACTGCTCCTCTCCGCCTGCACACGTTCGATACACACGGAACACTACACCATCAAGTATTTTAAGACGGTGCCACTGTCGCAGCAGTGCCACCGCGCCAGGCACTACACTTGTAGATCTCGGTCGCTTACCTGCAGACAGGTGTCTCGCGATGTCTGCTATCGCAGGATCCTGGTCCTGCTCGTGACGCAGGAACCCGTTCGACCACGAATTGGCAGACACTCTCTGGACTCTCTCACTTGACGTCTGGGTCTCTGCGTCGCACGTCACTGGTGGCCGTCTGCTCATCACATCAGCCGGCACATTCTCAGAACCCGGCCGGTACACAATCTCAAAGTCAAACTCTGACAGGATTTCAAGCCACCTCGCCAGCATGCCTGTGGGGTTCCTGAAATTAATCAGCCAGCGCAGACTAGCGTGGTCAGTCCTCAGCTCGAAGTGCTTACCGAGTAAGTAATGGCGAAAATGCTGTACAAAAACAACACAAGCCAGCAACTCCTTTCGTGTCGTACTGTAATTGCGCTGTGCCTTGGACAGTCTGTGGGACGCGAACGCAATCACTTTGTCCTCACCATCCTGCTCCTGGAAAAGGGTGGCGCCAATGCCAACGTCAGAAGCAACAGTGGGGTGTATATGGAAGCGTTCAAAGTTGTAGCATTCAATGCTTGTACCATACAAAACAGCACCATCCAACGCTTGCGACATCCAAATTTCGCCCGGGTAGGGAACATCGTCATGAACCAAGCTAGCAGCAGCCAAAATCGTGGTATCCAGCCACATACAAAGTAGTGGCAGCCAAAGCTTGCGACCTCCAAAAATAGAACACCGAGGACATCTACCTTCCGGGAACTATTGGTTCAAATATCGCCCGATAGATGTCTCACCATGGCCGGTGGTGGGACGAAACGCTAGTTGAGTGACAGCACTTGAACACTGTGGAGTGGTGTACAGTGGAACCCGACAGTGTCAGTGGCGCCGCTGCGGCGGCGGCACTGACGGGCCGGGCGCGGCGGCGCTCCGCCGCCCGCGGGTCTCAGCCGCTCGCCCGGCAGGGCCGGGCTGTGCGCGCTGGCGGTAGCCTTGCCTGCTGACGGGAAAAATGTTCGCTTCTGCTGGGCCATGGGAACCGTAGGAGCCCGTATATTTCCTTCGTGTTTTAGCTGGGTCTGCATTGATCTGGGTATGACGATTTTAGTGAGTAGATTTTCGGTACATATGGAGCATATGGTATATATTATCAGGGTGTTTAGCTGTTTTGCCAGCTGGAGTAGGGATTTTGGACCTCGCTTAGATACGGTAAGTATATGTATGTACCTACAAACCAGTACAACGCCCTTATTGGATCGGGGACCGGGCGGGCGATTCTTCAACGTTATTTTCCAATGTGAAGGAGCACTTTGTTTCGTTTTGACCTCAGTTGACCTAAGATAACCTTGTGGGGGTCACTGAGCAACAGTTGCCTAGGGTCATCAAGAATGAGCTATACAAACATGATGCTGAAATAATTGGTCTGATGTAATGCGTATTCTCTGAATGGGAGGGATTTGCATATTTTCATATTGACATATAATGGGGAGGTCACGGAACCGACCTGACCTTACGTCACAGATATACACAAATCCAAGATATGCGATTTGTAGGTACTTAAGCCTAATTCAATTATGTGAGTTTAAATTATGTGAGACAAACACTGTTGCCTGGGCACGAATGTTATTTTTGGGGAGATTTAATGCGACCTGGTGACACTTAATGCGACCTGGTGACATGATCTGAAGTGACCCGAAGTAAAAAACATTGCAAAATGTGGTTAATTGATGCCCGAACAGGTGCATGACAATTTGTTACAAAGACTAAGACAGAAAATCTGACAACAGGTTGTCATGACCGATCAGCAAGCTGTTTGAACAGAAATGCATCAACATAGTCTAACAATGTCACATTCACACCAATCGTTTTTGCGCTCTTCAATGAGACTGTGCGTATTTCCCAGAAAAACCGGCTTACGTACCTATACTCAAATACACAATGCATCCTGCTCGATAGAGACTGGTACAGTTTTGAATCATGCCACTTGTAGCCAGTGCAATATAGACCAGTAGAATACAACTAACAGCCACTGAATCGGCTCCAACGACCACCGTCGTCACATGGATGTTCAAAATGAGAGCTAAAAATGAGACAGTGCGTATTTCCCAGAAAAACCGGCTTACGTACCCATACTCAAATACACAATGCACCTTGCTCGATAGAAACTGGTACAGTTTTGAATCATTCCACTTGTAGCCCAGTGCAATATGGACCAGTAGAATACAACTCACAGCCACTGAATCGGCTCCAACGACCACCGTCGTCACATGAATGCTCAAAATGTTCGCGTTTAAAGGGAAATAATGACCTTTTTCCACTAAAATGGAGTTAGCACTTCAAATCGCCAGACGAGATCAAAATATATTGTAAATTCATCACATTTTGCATGAAAACTTTCCTACCGAAAGATATTTCAAGTTAAAGTTGATAAGCGTTCCACACTTTTAACGACCGGTACTTGCACTATTTCTGACCTTTTGTCAAGTACTTTTGGTCCTCATCAAACTGCGGGATTTTCCCGTATTATTTTTTTACGCAATGGAGTGGAAAATATATTGTGCGTTCTGCTTGTTGTGATTATATGCCCGGCGATCTTCTAAAACTAACAGCGATTGGAAAAAGTGGCAATAAAATCGGAAGCTCATCGATGCACATCAACGCGGCATAGTTAGTGGTTGCGACCCTCAATTTTTGCAATTCGATTCATTTGTTTTCAACATTAGGAGTTGTGTATAGTTTGTCTGTGGCTGTATATAACACTATGCTTTATTTTATCATGAAAAATAATAATTTTTCCCCAAAAAACTAACGAACAATAACACAAAACTGGCAATTAAATCAGAAGCTCATCGATGCACATCGACGGCGACCTATTTAGCGTCGGCGATTTGTTTACAAAGTCATTGTCATGCTTCTCGGCGCACTTAACCATCTCGGCGCACTTGGCGAGTTGTTCCTGATTAGTATACCCAAGTCCCGTAGCAGGCTTTGTTAATGACGTCATTGGTGCCATTCTTGTGTAGCATTGCAAAATATATCTGATTTCGAGTTGAAAGCTAATTAAAGACTTATTCAAATGATTGTGTTTAAGTTCGAATTTTCTTGTTAATCATTATTAAAGGTATTTTATCACTGTATTTCATAGTAGTTGACACTTCAGAAACTTGTGACGTAATAATATTGTATCCAATATGCATTTCCCTCACCTTTTGCCATTGTGGCGCAGTGCCGAGTGCTTTGCGAATACTAGCTTGCCTGGGGTTCAATTCATTCCGCTCTTATTTTATTCGAGTTGGTATAGTTCGCATGTTGTTGTTATTCATGACTTATACTGATAGTCAGTCATGCATCACGGATGCTTCACGGATTGCTTCACGGATCAGAGCGCTGCTCGAACGCACGCTAGTAGCGCTTTCGTTCTCCATGGCAACCAGGCGTGAGCCAATGAAAAGCCAGAACGTATTACCTTTCTGGCTTTTGATTGGCTGACGCCTGGTTGCCATGGAGAACGAAAGCGCTACTAGCGGGTGTCCGAGCAGCGCTCAGTTTGATCGGAAATGTCACAGAGGCTCCACAAATGCCGCACTCGATGTTAACAATGGTAGGGAAGGACGAATTTGTCAATGACCTTCATGATGTACACAAGGTACTTGTTTTGTATTTCTTCCAAACTTACAACTTTGAATTTGGGAATAATTTTATTTAATTCTTAAATTTAAATAAAATAATTTTAAAAATATAACGGGAGCCTAAGAAATTGTTGCTAACAAAATCAAAAGGTCATGATTTCCCTTTAAGCCGGCGATCCACTAATAAAACGTCTCTTGGGTTGGTTTGAAGCTGTACAATGACATCGGTTACTCGAGGACTAACAAAACCCGTGCCCTCCCGCCCTCCCGTCCCGCCGAATTCTGGTAGCCGTTAGGTGTTGATCATACATATGGGGTGATGATGTGAGGGCGGCAGACCCAGGGCGGGCGGGTATCACATTACACCGTGAGAGAACTCGCCGTGGTGCCGAGGCGCGCCGAGCACCACCGTACGTGTTAGGTCGCTTTGCTAAGTTGTAAGTTGGAGTGTGAATCTGCGATATGATTGGCCTTAACGGTTTGCCCGGCTTGTGTTTTTACATTGCCATATGCATAACCAGGAGAATACTCACCAGTTATTTGGACAAAATGTACACCGCCATTCACCGCATTAGCACTGACAATAGCACGATTCACTTTGGCCTTGAGTGCATTAGTAGGGTCTTCTTTGATAGGTGCAAACTTGCTTTCGTCTCCCAGTATGTTCTGAATTTTCTGTAAATACTCATCGCGATCGAGGATGACGAAAACAGAAGACTTATCGGCCTTCCGGATGACAATTCTTTCATCTTCTCTGAGCTGTTTTGCTGCCTCTCTTAGCTCTTTCGTCAATTAGCTCTTTACGAATTTCCCCGTAGTTTAGCGCCTTCGCCTATGAGCTCATTGCGCAAATTCGGACTAATTTCAACTTTCTTATCTTTTCAAGTCTGAGAACATCTTGGTAGAGAAATTCTAACTCCGCCTTCTTCTCAGTCGAATTGGTGGGCGATTGAGTAGGACAGTTAAGTCCAAGGTTTATGAATTGATGCTGCGCTTCGGTGAGATGCACAGAAGACAGATTGACGTAGCCTTGCTTGCTCTCACGAAGTTTGAGATCGCCGCCATATATGCGTGAAAGTTTCTTGGAGACCTTTGCACGGCTACGTCAATATGTCTTCTGTGCATCTCACCGAAGCGCAGCACCAATTCCTAAACCTTGGACTTAACATACTGAAATGCAGGACATACTGGGAGACGAAAGCAAGTTTGAACCTATCAAAAAAGACCCTACTGATGCACTCAAGGCTAAAGTGAATCGAGTTATTGTCAGTTATAATGCGGTGAATGGCGGTGTACATGTTGTCAAAATAACTGGTGAGTATTCTCCTGGTTATGCATATGGCAATGTAAAAACACAGAAGCCGGGCAAACTGTTAAGGCCAATCATATCGCAGATTCACACTCCAACTTACAACTTAGCAAAGCGACTTAACACACTCATAAAACCGTACATACCAGCACAGCACTCTATAGAATCAGTAGAAGAATTTGTAGATATATTGCGGGCTAAGAGGCCACAGGGCGACATAGCGTCTATCGACGTGGAAAGCCTTTTCACTAACGTTCCAATCGAGGATACCATCAAGATCATTCTTGATGAAGTATACGATAAACGTAGCAACAACCTGCCTCCGTTAAAGCTATCTAAAGCGCTCTTAGAGAAACTGTTACGTGCCTGCACCACCGAATCTCTATTTCGCGGTCCAGATGGAAAACTGTACTTGCAAAAAGAAGGTGTGGCAATAAGTTCGCCTCTGGGGCCACTCTTCGCTAACTTCTACATGTGTTTTGTTGAGAACAAAGCTTTAAAGGGATTATACGGGGTTTTGCCAGAATAATTGAGTTACATAGTAAAACGTACTTATAAAGGTGGTAAAAGTCCCACGGTAGCCACATTTTTCTGGAAATGACCTCTTCTGCACGTAAGGACATTCCAAAGTGCGCGGTGATGGTGTTGTGCTAAGGGCGGCTTTGATAATTTATAGACTGTGATCTGTGATTCAAGTCTATTAGATATCCGTCCGTTAGCTACAGCTGCGGACAGAGCCTAGCGGCGCGAACTGGTGTGGTATCCGTTACGTCCACTTGGGACGCCCGACTCGCTGCGGCACTTGCGGTGCGGCGAGCAGAGTCGGCGGAAACCAGCAGAACGCTGTTGGACCACGAGTAGCTGGCGGTAGCAAGGCACTCGCTCTGGGGAGAGCGTCTGATCTGACAGGTGTACCCGCTAAGGTAGCCTGGGTCAGAGTCAGTGGCCAAGTCCGTGTCAGTACCCGGGTCCTGCTAGGAAGCCGGCGAGACTACCGATCAGAGGCATCTTTAAGGGCGCGGGGCCCACCTCGGTCGATCGGTAGTTCGGCGCGACCTTGAGCGGTCGGTTGTGCGTGTGTGTCCTCCGTGTCCGTCCTCAGCCAATTGGCTCCTCAGGGGAATCCTTGCGTCCCTGGTTCTTCCGTCTTCTTCCTTCTTCTTCTTCTTCAGAGGCCCGGTCCAGTCAGAATGGTTTATTCGCGGATTTTTTTCTTCTCCCGGAACGGCCTATAGCCATTTTCCGGGGAGGGGCAATGACCTCTGGCAATTTGCCAGGCAAAAAACTACGTTAACCGGTTTATGTGACCCGGAGCAAACTAGGGACTAGGGCAGCTATTTTACGTTACTAATTACGTTAACCGGTTTATTTGTACCCGGAACAATTATTTGTTCAAAGTAAATATAATATCTAACATTACGTTAAGTATTTCGTTCAAGGTCAAAAATAAGTAAAACACGAGACACACATACATACATATTTTTATTACATACACTTGAACAGTGTCAGTGTTGGTGGAGCCGTGGGGTGCCGTCATTGCAACAGCAGGAGACTGTTGCCAGTCTCCCTAGCTCCGGCGCCTCGGCGAGACCTGGTTGTGGGGTGTGTTTAGCTGGGGGAAAAGTCCTGAATAATAAAAAAACCAGCGTCTATAGCAAAGGGGAAAAACCTGCGCGGTGGGCCAAAAATGCGCAAGGCAAAAAACCCCTGTTATATTTGTTTAGCTAAACGTGTTTGGTAGAGATAATCTATGAGGGGACCTATCAATACAATATACCTATCACCTAACAGTGTAAAAAAGTTTGACAGGGTGGATACTGCACCGCAGCGCAGTGGACACTGCACCGCAGCGCAGCAGCCAACGCACCGCGGCGCAGCATCGGCGTGTGATCTGGTTTGGCAGGGAATCATGCCGCCGCCAACGCAAAATCGCACATCAGCCATCGGCGTCCCATCGCAGAAATCCCCCGCCAAATCAGCCACGCCACGAAGAGCCACGGCCAGAAACCCTTGCCGCGGGGCCGAGATCCAGCAGGGGGCCCCCGCAACAAGACACCGGCAGCCAACGCGCAACCCCACGTCGGCAGCAACATGATTTAACATATTGCACCGCAGCGCAGCGGACACCACACCGCAGCGCAGTGGAGTGAGCACCGCACCGCAGCGCAGCGGCCATCCCACCGCAGCGCAGCATCGGCATTCGCAGACTGTGCATCGGCATTCGGAGACTATCAGGGGCGGGTGTTCACGTACTCGGCTTTGGCAAGAGCGGAGTAGAGGGGAGAGGAGGGTTGGGAGGAGCATTACGTTAAGAAATGAACAACGAATTCCAATGGAACCTTTCGTTGCGCGACTGACGCGACTGATTTGGCAGGGAATCGTGCCGCCGCCAACGCAAGACCGCACATCTACCATCGGCGTCCCATCGCAGAAATCCCCCGCCAAATTAGCCACGCAACGAATTTCGCCGCGCGGCCGAGATCCAGCAGGGGGCCCCCGTAACAAGACACCGGCAGCCAACACGCAACCCCACGTCGGCAGCAATGTGATTTTAACATAATTTAACATGCTGCACCGCAGCGCAGCGGACACTGCACCGCAGCGCAGCAGCCACCGCACCGCGGCGCAGCATCGGAGTGTGATCTGGTTTGGCAGGGAATCATGCCGCCGCCAACGCAAAATCGCACATCAGCCACCGGCGTCCCATCGCAGAAATCCCCCGCCAAATCAGCCACGCAACGAAGAACCCTTCGCCGCGCGGCCGAGATCCAGCAGGGGACCCCCGCAACAAGACACCGGCAGCCAACACACAACTCCCGCGTCAGCAGTAACTTGATTTAACAGTTAGTCAGGAAGTTATTTCTGACTGGTTTGGCAGGGAATCATGCCGCCGCCAACGCAAAACCACATATCAACCATCGGCGTCCCATCGCAGAAATCCCCCGCCAAATCAGCCACGCAACGAACAGCCAAGCCATAACCATTCGCCGCGCTACCAATCCAGCAGGGGGCCCCCGCGACAAGACACCGGCAGCCAACACACAACTCCTACGTCAGCAGCAGCACGATTTAACAGTTAGTCAGAAATAACTTAATGAAGTATTTGTTGGAGGTGATTTATTGTTTCTTGTTGAACCGTCTCAAATTGCGGCGGTAGCGGTTACTTTCAGGGGGCTGGGGGGGAGGGGCTACGAGGGAGCTGGGAAGGAGGGTGGGGGGAGGGGAGGGATGGCGGGGAGAGGCGGGCGGGCGGGGAGCTGGGGCGGGCGGGCGGGGAGCTGGGGCGGGAGGGCGGGGACTGGGCGGGGTTGCGGGCGACTTTCCGGGAGACGGCTCTCATGAGAGAGTCGTCCGAGGGGAGGTCCTCCGAGAATCGGCTCTCCGCTGGTGCTGGGGAGGCCGGGGAGGCGGGGCCTGAGTCGGTGTTCGACTCGGCTGGTTGGGCTGGGGAGCGCGGTGCCGGTGGATCAGCGGCAACGGCGCCTTCGAGGTCCGACAGAGATGCCTCGGGGAGCTGGGGTGGTGGTCGGGGGGTCTGTCGGTTGGGGGGTCTGGCGGGAGGCCGGTGGGGTGGGGGGAGGTTCCGGGAGGTGGGAGGGGCGGCCAAGCGCCGGGGGCGAGACCTGGGCTGAGAGAGGTGGAGGGCGGGGCGTCCGGTGGGCGCCGACTGTCGCCGCGCTTCAAGCGCTCTGTCTCGCGAGCGAGACCCCAGGCCAAACACCGGCGGTCCCAGGCCGGGTGGGCCTGGTCGCACGAGGCGCAGCGTGCTGCGCGCGTGCACCCTTCGGTGCCGTGCTCGCCAGCGCACCGACCACAGGTGGCGGTGCGCACCCGGCAAGTCCACTTGAGGTGGCCGTAGTGCCAGCACTGCTGACACTGCCGGGGGGGGGGGGGGGCGGGATCCACTCCCTGACGGGGGCAGCCACGTACCCACAGTGGATGTGGGTCGGCAGCTCCTTGCCTCGGAAGCGGAGCCGAATCAGCGGGTTGGGCTGATCGGGTCGCCGCTTCGATGGCGACAGGCGAGTCACCTCGCACACCCCTTGGTGTGCGAGTTCCCGGAGGAGATCGTCCTCCGAGAGCTCGGCCACGTCTGGGCACCATGCCAGACCCTCCACGGAGTTGAGGTGCGCCGGGGCCTCCACGGCGACCCTCACTCCGATGAAGGTGGTCCGTCCCATGACACTGACGTTCTGTTGGGACGTCAGTGTCTCGATCAGGAGTGCTCCAGATCGAATGGGTTTGGCGCTGGCTACGTCGCCACAGATGGCGACCAGCCAGCGCCGGACCTGGAACGGGTTGACATTCCTAAATGGAATGCCATCCGCTCGCCACATAAGGAGGAAAGCGGGCCCGTCCGGGGGGTGGGGTCGGGGGGGGGGGGGGGGGGGGGGAGCCGTGCTCCGGGTCGGACCCTGGGAGGCCCCTGAGGGGAGCGGGGAGTGGATCCGACCGGGGATTTTTTTTTCTTCCTATTCTTCCCGGAACGGCCTATAGCCATTTTCCGGGGAGGGGCAATGACCTCTGGCAATTTGCCAGGCAAAAAACTACGTTAACCGGTTTATATGACCCGGAGCAAACTAGGGACTAGGGCAGCTATTTTACGTTACTAATTACGTTAACCGGTTTATTTGTACCCGGAAAAATTATTTGTTCAAAGTAAATATAATATCTAACATTACGTTAAGTATTTCGTTCAAGGTCAAATATAATATCTAGCATTACGTTAAGTATTTCGTTCAAGGTCAAAAATAATATCTAGCTTTACGTTAAGTATTTCGTTCAAAGTCAAAAATAAGTCAAACACGAGACACACATGCATACATATTTGTATTACAATACACTTGTACAGTGTCAGTGTTGATGGAGCCGTGGCGGTGCCGTCATTGCCACAACGGGAGACTGTTGCCAGTCTCCCTGGCTCCGGCGCCTCGGCGAGACCTGGTTGTGGGGTGTATTTAGCTGGGCGAAAAGTCCTGAATAATAAAAAACCCAGCGTCTAGGCAAAGGGGAAAAAACCTGCGCGGTGGGCCAAAAATGCGCAAGGCCAAAAACCCCTGTTATATTTGATTAGCTAAACGTGTTTGGTAGAGATAATCTAAGAGGAGACCTATCAATTCAGGATAACTATCACCTAACAGTGTTTGAAGATTTAATGTGATGCCATTTTGTTGTGTGTAATTAATAATGTTCTGTCGTTTATCGTTGTGTACTGGGCAAGTAATAAGTAAGTGCTTGATTGTGTAGCGCGGATAACCTGAGCAATGTTGGCAATTTGGTGGCGGGAGATTCTCCATAATATAATAATGAGTAATTTTTGTATGACCGAGACGGAGGCGCGCCAAAATTACCTCCTTCTCTCTACAATTCTGATGACTAGATATAAAATGTTGGACTTTTGGCTTGATTGGATAAAGATGAAAATGCGGAGCGGCGTCCCACTCGCTCTGGCGCAGTATGCTAAGTTGAGAATTAATATAATTTAACACGTCTGATACTGGGCTTGGAAGTTGGTTTACTGAAGGTAATTCTAGGCTCAATTTCGCAAGTCTGTCGGCTTCCTCGTTTCCCGGGATACCGGTGTGTCCTGGGATCCAGAGGAATTTAATACTATTGTTTTTACTGTTGAAATACTTGATTAGTTGTCTGATTTTAAATACTATCGGGTTTCTACATTCACTAATCGAGGAAATGGCCGTGAGCGAGGCGGACGAGTCTGTGCAAATGACTACTTCCTTAAGTTTTTATTTTCTGACATATATTAATGCTAATAAAATGGCTGACAATTCCGCTGTGTATACGCTATTTATGTCGGGAAGTCTAAAGTTATTGCTAACTGTGTTTGTGTAGAATGCACCACCGGTTCGGCCTTCGCCCCGTGAACTGTCTGTGTATATGTATGTGTGTGTGTTGTGTTGTGCTTTGTGTTCGTGGAAGAGTGAGAGTGTTTCTGACGCGGTGACTGTGTTTTTGTTGTGTGTGAAGAGGCGGTGTGTGTCTGGTGTTGTGTCGAGCCAGTGAGGTGTGAGTGGTGGCGTTGGCATTGTGGTGATGTGAGCGATGTTGAATAGTGTGAGTGTTTGTCTGATTCTGTGGCTGATAAGCGGGTGTCGTTTTTGTAGTAGTGTTTGTCGTCTAGTGGGTGCGGGGTGATTTAAGATGTGGAATGTTGGGCGTGTGGGGTGTGAACTTGCTCTGGCGTAGAATCTAAGTAGTGTGTATTTGCGTCGGCGGCAGAGTGTGGGAATGTTAGTGTCGATGTGTAAGTTTGTGGTGTTGGTGGTGCGGCAGGCTCCAGTCACGATGCGCAAGGCAGCGTTTTGGACAGTTTGCAATTTTTTAATTTGTTTGGAACATATGTCATCAAATAAGAATGCGTTATAATCCAGTACTGGGCGTATCAGGGAAGTATATAGTTGGAGGAGAGTGGCGCGATCTGCGCCCCACTCTCGACCAGCCAATGACTTCATAATATTAATTCGTCGCGTACATCTCTGCACTAAATCATTGAAGTGTGGGATGAACGAGAGACGTGTGTCTGGCGTTATTCCCAGATACTTGAATGATTTGACAAAAGGGATAATTTGATTGTTATATTTTAATGGAATGTAGGGTTCCACATATGCAGGTTTCTTTGAAAAAATTAGAGATGCAGATTTACTTGGAGAAATTTCCAGACCCCATTGGTCGCACCAAACCTTTATATCAATGAGTACTAGTTGTAACGTTTTGCTGGCTTGATCGACACTCGGGTGCGAGAACCACACCGCCAGGTCATCAGCGTACATTGAAAATTTGAGACCTTTGTCGATCTTATTAATATTACTGAAGATGTCGTTAATCATAATTAAAAATAGGGTCGGGGAGAGGACCGATCCCTGTGGGACACCGTGGTCCTGATTTTGATTTGGAGAATATGTGTTGCCGCACCTTACATTAAAAGTTCTATTTTCTAAAAAGTTTTGGATGAATTTGGCGAGTCGACCTCGAATTCCGGCCTTATGGACCTTTACTAGAAGTGCGGTTTTGTTGACTCTGTCAAACGCAGCTCTCAAATCAAGAAAGAGGGTAATTGTGACCTCTCTCCCTCGAAAGCCGCGCTGGACAGAGTCGATAAGACCAACTAAATTGTCCGCAGTGGAACGACCAGGTCGAAAACCACTTTGGTGTGGGGTAAGTAAATATTTGATTCAATGTATGTCCTGATGCGTCCATTAACCATGCGTTCGAATAGTTTACATGCACAACTAGTTAGAGAAATAGGGCGATAGCTAGCGGGAGAAGATTTAGGTTTGCGAGGTTTAATTATAGGAATTAGCGTACTATTATGCCAAGATTCAGGGAAAGTGCCGTCAAACCACATGGTATTGAAGGCTGTTAGTAAGTTGGTGAGACCAGTCTCTGTCAAGTTTTTAAAGAAGGAGTAGTCAATTTGATCTGGCCCTACAGAAGTTTTACCACATTTACCTATAGCGTACGTTAACTCTGGGTTGGTAAAAAGAGAGTTGTATATTTCTACGTTATTAGAGTCAAAGCTGATAGATTGAAATTGATCGTTAAGTTGGTTAGCAAAAGTTGGTGTACATTGTTGTGCTGATGATATGTTAGCGTAGTGTTGTGCAAATTGTGTTGCCACCTCTAGGGGAAGCGTGTAAGATGTGTTGTGTATTTGTAAGTGTGGGATTTTGTATGCCGGTGGTCTTTTATTTGAAAACGATTTGATTAATGTCCAAATTTTTGAGAGGGAGGTAAATCGATTAAAGGTAGATGAGAATTCCTGCCAAGATTCTTTTTTTGCTTTGTCAATGATTGTTTTAGCCAAAGAGCGGGTTTTCCGTACTTCGTGTTCGTTTTCTGCAGTTATACAAGATTTAAATTTTCGAAATGCTCTTTTCCGGAGGGCAACAGCTCTTTGGCATTCTGTGTTCCACCACGGGGCAGTACGCTGCCTCGGGTGGTGTTGTGTGTGTGTGCGTGTGTGTGGAATGTGCTGGTGTGCTGATGCGAGAATAGTGTTTAAAAATGTGTTAATGTCGGTCTGGGAGTCTGCGGGGTGACTAGTGTCAATGTGTTTTTGAAAGGAGGACCAGTCGGCTTTGAGAAGGTTCCATCTAGGCAGAGAGTAAAAATTTGTCTGTCCTGAAGGGACTTGGAGTTCTAAGTGAATTGGGAAATGATCGCTAAAAAGAGGGTCTGATTGTGCGTTAAATGTAAAAAGAGTCGCGATGCGTGGTGTGGCGAAGGCGAGATCGATGGCGCTGTAAGTCACCTCGCCTCCTGAGTGGTGTACGTGTGTGGGTGATTGGTCGTTAAGGAAGACCAAATTATGCCGGTCCAGTAGGTCCAGCATAATTTGGCCTCGGAAAGAGTTCCGAAGGCAGCCCCACGCCCGACTATGCGCGTTGAAATCGCCCATAATCAGACATGGGGTGTTAATATTTGTAATAAGCTGGGACAAAGAATCAATGTCTATGTCCTCCATAGGACGGAAATAAATTGAGATGAGAGTTATTTCTAGCTGAGCGATTTTAATATTAACGCCGACTGCGTCTAAGGTTGTTTGAAGGTCGATTTGATGATGCAAAAGTTGGTTTGAAATAAGCAAAGCCGAGCCGCCTCGGCGAGGTGATGCATTTACGTTATTTGTGTAAAGGCTATAGCCGGCGATTTTCAAGGTATAATTATTAAAGTCGGCGTCAATAAAATGGGTTTCCTGAACAGCGGCTACTAACGGATTATTATTTAAGACGTAATGTTTGAATTGCCCCCAATGGGATATTAAAGATCTAACATTCCATTGGAGGACAAATTCTGACTGTTGATTATTCATTTAGATCTACTTTTACTGTCCAAGCCTTGCCTGGAGGTCGCTCGAGTATGCCTGCGGGGGCGGGCGGCCGGGCGGGAGGGCGAGGAGGAGTGGGAGCGCGAGGAATCTGACTGGGTGTCACTCTCCGAGAGTCGGGGAGGGGAGTGGGCGGGCGGGGAGTTGGAGCGGGAGGGCGGGGGAGGGGAGTGGGCGGGGCGGGCGGGCGGAGAGTTGGAGCGAGAGGGCGGGGCGTGGTTGCGGGCGATTGACTGGGAGACGGCTCTCATGAGATAGTCGTCCGAGGAGTCCTCCGAGAGTCGGCACTCCGCTGGTGCTGCGGAGGCCGGGGAGGCGGGGCCTGAGTCGATGTTCGACTCGGCTGGGGCGGGGGAGAGCGGTGCCGGTGGATCAGCGGCAGCCTCGCGCTCGAGGTCAGCCAGAGGTGCCATTGGGAACTGGCATGGTGGTCGGGGGGTCTGGCGGTTGGGGGGTCTGGCGGGAGGCCGGTTGGGTGGGGGGGGGGGTCCGGGAGGGGGGGAGGGGCGGCCAAGCGCCAGGGGCGAGACCTGGGGAGAGCGGGGCGTCCGGTGGGCGCCGACTGTCGCTCCTCTCGTTGCGCTTCAGGCGCTCCGCCTCGCGAGCGAGGCCCCAGGCTCTACACCGGCGGTCCCAGGCCGAGTGGGCCTGGTCGCACGTGGCGCAGCGTGCTGCACGCGTGCACCCTTCGGTGCCGTGCTCGCCTGCGCACCGTCCACAGGTGGCGGTGCGCACCCGGCAGGTCCACTTTAGGTGGCCGTAGTGCCAGCACTGCTGACACTGCCAGGGGGGGCGGGATCCACTCCCTGACTGGGGCGGCCACGTACCCACAATGGATGTGGGTAGGCAGCTCCCTGCCTCTGAAATACCGACCGGGGAACGGCGGCGGCTTATATACCCCGGCAGGGGGCACAGGTACAGTGTGCGCATCTCTACCAAACACGTTTAGCTAAACAAATATAACAGGGGTTTTTTGCCTTGCGCATTTTTGGCCCACCGCGCAGGTTTTTCCCCTTTGCTATAGACGCTGGGTTTTTTATTATTCAGGACTTTTCGCCCAGCTAAACACACCCCACAACCAGGTCTCGCCGAGGCGCCGGAGCTAGGGAGACTGGCAACAGTCTCCCGCTGTTGCAATGACGGCACCCCACGGCTCCATCAACTCTGACACTGTACAAGTATTCTGCTCTGTGTGTGTATGAAATATATTGTGTATGTATGTGTCTCGTGTTTTATTTTAACTTTGACTTTGAACGAAATACTTAACGTAAGATAGACTTTAGATTTACTGTGAAGAATTCACTTAACGTAAAATAGCTACCCTATTCCCTTTCTTGCTCGGGTTCCCATAAACCGACTAACGTAACTCTTTGCCTGGCAAATTGCCAGAAGTACTTTCCCCAAACCCGGGATATGGCTATAGGCCGGTCCGGGTAAAAAAAAAAACGAAGACCGGAAGTCTGCACCGCACGCGACACGAATGATAATTACATGAGTGCTACAAATAACATGAATGACAATTGACACGATGATTAAATAACAACACACATTGATGCAGGTAGAGATACGCGCCGGCGCTTAGTCCTAACGGCGCCGGCGAGCGACGCCTGACACGCCACTGTACCGCAGCGCACGGCGGCCGCCGGCCGGGGACGGGGACAGCGTACTGTTCGCGCAGAGGACGCGCCGCACTACAATGCCACCGCGTATTTTCTGCAGGACCGGCTGAGGCAGAGCCAGTCATCTTTTTTATGCTAATAAAAACACCTCACGTATGGCATATTTCCGGTAAAATAAGCAATATTTGAAAGAAAATAAACTTGTTTTGTTCCAACGACAGCAGCAGTTACGTAGTTTTCCCATACAATTCTATATTTTTCATGAATTTTCATGCCAAAAAATGAATACGCCACCACCAAATTATCAACGCTAAAGGCCAGAGAAAAGAAAACCACAAAAACACAAAACCTCAACGAACCGTGTGTAGTAATACAAAGTCCCGTCAGTTTTAAATTGCATAATAATTTTGTGATCCAGTGTAGGACTTTCAGATCATTCAAAACTCTCAAATTGATCTTAAGATAAAAGTGGTGGACAGTAGTGCCGATCAAGTACTCGTTATCTGATACTAGTCTCGAAAAACGCCCAAGTTTTAACGCTGATAATTGCTGAAATAATGGACTAAATGAGCATTGAGGTCCCTGTTATATGTCTTAAACGTGTTTAAGTCTCATACAACTGCAAAAGAGTGCATTTACTTTCAGGACGGAAACCCGTATAATCCCTTTAAATGATACCAATCTTGCGCCTTCGACCTACTGCAGGTATGTAGATGACATTTTGTGTAGAAGTGCGGAGCAATGAACATTTACAAAACTTGATAGCTAGTCTGGAGAACAACTCTGTCTTACGTTTCACTTTTGAAAAGAGCATTGACAAACGTTGTCATTTTTAGGCGTCCTAGTGGATAGTAGAGATGGTAAATTCACCACTAGTGTTTTCCGTAAGCCCACAAACACAGGGGACGTAATGAACGCAAAAAACGAATGCCCTGAAAAATATAAAGTGAGCGTGATAAGAGCCATTGTGAGAAGAGCAATATAGTAGATATGCTCTACATGCTCTGCAATATAATATATATGCTAGATATGCTAATAGATATGCTCTGCAATATAATATTTATTGTCTACATATGAATTTTTACACTCTGAATTTTGTAGAGTAAAGGAGGTCTTAGTGAACAACGGCTATTCAAATAAGGCAGTAGATACGGAGATTGAAGCGCAGCTAAAGAAGTATGTCAATCAGTGTCATGCAGGGTCAAACAACTAGCTACGTTCTACTCTATTACCGTAACTTGATGAGTTCAGCGTACAAAGTTGACGAACGAGTCGTACGTAGTATCATACAAAAGAAGGTGAAATGCATAGACAAAAACCAAAAAACTTGAACTTATCATATACTATCAAACAAGAAAACACGAAACTTAGTAATTAAAAACAATCTCAACACGAGTAAAGACAAGTTGAAGTGCACCAATGTGGTTTATCAATGTATATGTCCACACGAAGATTGTAGGCTTCGTCAAGAAATCTACATTGGTGTCACAACTTCGCTCTCTAGAAGACTTACGATGCATTTGATGGATGGGGCACCAAAAGAACCAGGGACTCGTCTAACATGTTAACTAGGGGGGGCGGCAACCCCCCCCCCCCCCCAGTCAAGGCAAACAACGGCCACTGGGGGGGGGGGGGGCAAGCTTAAACAGGTTATAATTGTTGGCGAGATGCACATTTGAACAGTTCTGTCCAAGTTATAGACCAGGGATGTAGTATCCTATTCAGTTGAGGTGGCTTCAACCCCCCCCCCCCCTTCAACCTTAACAGGAAGTGGGTCAATACCGGGACAAATCTGTATTTTTGTGGATTTCCAAGGTACTTTAAGCGACTTTCCCAGCTCAGCCCCCCCCCCCCCACTTTTCTGGAGAAGCTCCACCCCTGTTATAGGCCATGCGACCAGCTGCACACACATATACATATATAGTTAGTGTAACTGATTCATGATAGATGGTGTATAATGACAATAATAACTCAAACCATGTTTTATATTATAGGACATAGGTCGCAAAGCTTTCGATAACAAGTATCATGATCATTGCGAGATGCTGCAAATGAAAGAAAACACACAGTAGCGGAAACCGACGCAGGTTAAATACGCCTATTTTTCAATAAAAGCATGCGCATTGTTATATGACATTATCACTGCTAGTTTTGCCGAATTGATTCCATTTTTGAAAATCGCACAGAGGCTCTTAAAGGGAGATAATCACCTAACACCTTTGTATTTTGTTAGCAACAATCTATTTCGCTACCGTTATGGTATTAAAATGATGTGATCTAAATTTAAGAATTAAATACAATTATTCCCTAATTCAAAGTTGTAAGTTTGGGAAAATTAATGATCGGTATTTTCCCTCCACTATTGGGAAGTGCAACATCTGGGCACTTTTGCATCAATATATTCAACGTTGTTGAATGGGCACTTATAAACAAATCGCCGATGCTAAATAGGTTGCAGTCCGGGGCCAACCTAAACTGCCGATTGCAATGCACTTTTTTCAAATGATTGTTGATTGTTCATAGTTGATTGTTCAAGTTTGGCACATATTCGCAAAAGATAAGAGTGCAGGAAACATATTCCATACCTTCATGATAAATAACAATGCGTAGGGAGGCTAATTTACTGAATTCGCTACCGAGTACTTGCTGAGTACCGACCGATATAAGCGTGGCTCGCTTGTCGGTATGAAACTGCCAATATCTTTCGGTAGGAATGTGTATAGGCAAAATGTAATGAAGTTACATCATATTTTGGCCTCGTCTATCGATTTCAGGTGCCACCTCCATTTTTGTGGAAAAGGTGATTATCTCCCTAAAGATAATCACTGTCCCAGTTTTCAGCATATATTTTGGAGCTTAGATGAACTGGACAAAAGGATGGATTAGTGTTGGACATTACTCCAAAACATTAAACCAAGTAACATGACTAATGAATGAATGTCATGTCATATTCATTTGAACCTTCCTGTAAGTAACACAATAAAGTGAAAGTAGGCATTTTTGAACTATGATGTAAATTTCATGGAGGTAGTGTCGTACCAGGATTCACTCAGAGGGGGCAATTTTGTATGAGGGGGCATAAGCCATAAGGTACCCACACACAACAAAAACTCACCGATTTGGCCCATTTTCTTTATAGAGGGGTATATTTCAATTTTTCATAAAGATGAGAAAGTATTCATTTTTTTTCGAACTAAAATGAAGAATGGCCCCTTCGGACCCTTTTCCAAAGGGGCACATACGCCAAAGGGGTGCGCGTACGGACCTTCAGGAGGGGGGGGGTAATTGCCCTCTGTTTGCCCTACCCTTGGGTACGCACAAAATTGGCATAAAATTGACACAATTCCTTACATAGAAGACAATCTAAGCAACTTTTGCAAAGGAAGTTTTTTTTAATCAGCTATCAATGCATAAGCAAGCAAAATCCGATGAGTTTCAGAGTTGTGTGATATTTTTGGGGAATTTTGCCCCCCCCCCTCCCAACCACCGTTCTGATCCGCCAATGACTATGGTGGTAGTAGTAGTACCATAAGCTAGTACCATGAGGTTTACCGGAATGGGCCGGTAATCGCATATAGAAACGTGGCAGCTAACGCCCATCCTCGTGAGCGATTTTCTTGACATTAGCAACAAGTGTCGTAGCTTTAGCCCAGGCTACACTATGTCGTGATTTCCTGAAAATCACGTGCGGTGTTATCCGTGTTGTCGGGATTTGCGTGACAGAGAAAGTTCAGCTGATAGTAAATGCATTGGGTGAGCTACACTGGCACATCACGCAGATCCCGGATGAAACGTCAAGGAAATTCCGCAGACCCGTCACGGACGGAACGATGAAAAGTTCAAAATTCTGAACTTGTCGTGTTTTCCGAGATTGCGTGTTGCAGGGGTTTTATCATTTTGCTTGATTTCGCGTATGTTTAGGTCTATACTAGACCTAAACATGAATAATTTGTGCTGAGTATCGTGGCGAAGATGAATGAAGAAACGTTTGAGCAAATTGTATGCAGTGGTTTATCGATTAAACAAATGCAGTGGTTCATCCATTTTCCTTGCGTGATTTGCTTGACCGGCAGATCCCGGACGTCAAGGAAGTTCTGCAAACACGGAGAACACGCGCGTGATTTCCTTGACAATCACGCATAGTGTAGCCTGGGCTTTACCATTAGCTTTCCCACCGGTCTCGATATAACACTCCCATTCCGCCGGTCTGTACCAGCCACCCTCCTCTCCGCCGACATCTGCGGCCGATGCGAGGCGACGTCGGGCCCAGTGGTGGTGTTAGATGTCCATTCGCATAAACATATTCCACTGTAGCCGGCTTGCGTGCCAGAGTGACTAGTCATCACCCCGCTAGTCCCTCCATCTAGCGGGTTTCACTGCAACTAGTAGTTCCAATATGACCGCGCCAGACAGTTTTGGATGGCGCAAGCTTGACTGCCACGGCTTTGTATGTGGCTGTATGTTACGGTTTTGGATGCGGCGAGTACCATTTTGGATGCGGCGAGTTTGGCTCATGAAGATGTCCCCTACCCGGGCGAATTTTGGATGTCGCAAGCGTTGTTGGCTGCGGTTTTGGATGGTACAAGTATTGAATGCTACAACTTTGAACGCTTTGATAGTTCCCCGTTAATGTTGCCAGGAAACATCTCGTCGCTCAACGGGTAGCATATTTTCATATTAGTAATTATGTATTCGGAGCAAACCACAAACGAACTGCTTGTATATGGTGACGAACTGCTTCAAGTATATAGTTACTTCTTTCAGAATCAGTTTCCCATCGCGTATTTTACTTATTTTCTCCATTCCAACATTTTTCTTCAAAGGACAGTTGTTTCCTTTTACTTGCCCGGACCAATAGGAATTTTAGTCTCGCTCAAACAGTTTGTCACAACTAGCTTTTTACCTCATATAGATAAGGCGATAAATTGGACCGCATCGTGTTGTCTCGTCAAGGTGCTTTCGAGTCATATTAGTGTTGACCAGGTTAGGTCAACTAAAAAAATTGACCTCAGGTCAAGATCAAGTGGTAGCCAAGTAGGTGATGTTGATATTGGGAGACGTGTCTCGACGAGACAAACACATGGTACTGGTTTCACTTATTCTGTCACTCACTTCATTCTGTCGAGAGTTATTGACAACAGAGTGTTGGTGACCTCGATGACCTCGGCTGACCCTGTAGGGGGTCACTGAACGTCATCAAGAATGGCCTATGACAACATGATCAGACGGAATTGGACTGCTATCTTGCGTATCCTCGGAATAGGAAGCATTTGCATATTTCCCATTGACTTATAATGGGGTTGTCACGAAATTGACCTGACCCTAGGTCACTGATATCAAAAATACAAGATGAACGAATTGTAGATATATATGACCTATGAAATCTTGTAAGTTTGAAACTCGATCAATCTGCAAACTGTGACTGTCGTACGACCGCAAACTTTTTGGAGGTGAGGTCACGTAACCTGGTCTGGTAACCTGACCTGAGATGACCCGAGATAAATCATTTTTAAATAATATGGGTAATTGATGCACGAACAGCTGTGCCAAAAACGGTGCGATGCGAGCAGCCGTTTATCACTATCCTATATCCTCGAAACCCATGGGGTGTCTACCCCCCCCCCCCCCCCCCCCCCCCCGGCACGGCGCGGGTTAAAGGGATATACGAGTTTTTCCCAGAATAGTTGAGTTACATAGTAAAACTGTACTTATAAAGGTGGTAGAAGACCCACGGTAGCCACATTTTCTGGAAATTATCTCTTCTGCACGTAAGGACATTCCAAAGTGCGCGGTGATGCCCACGCGTATTTTCTGCAGGACCGGCTGAGGCAGAGCCAGTCATCTCTTTTATGCTAATACAAACACCTCACTTATGGCATATTTCCGGTAAAATAA
>JAXIVJ010005205.1:0-5000 GCA_036785665.1 Chirona hameri | reverse complement strand
GGTCCGGGTGACGCTGGCGATGACCCAGCTCATGAAGTTTACTGAACAGCACTGCTGAGAGATCGCTGGAGACGGCTTGACGGTGTGAACACGTGATTAGGTGTAACGCGGTCTTGTGACGTGTGACCGTGGGACCGTGTGACCGTGTGACCGTTGTGACGCTGCGAAGGTGCGAAGGTGTGACGGCAGACGGCAGAGCGCGTCGCCTCAGTGACCGAGATGACCAGAGCTGAGAGCGCTTCAGTATGATGCTGGTACAGGAGCGTCTGCTGGTGGTTGTGGCCGGCAGCTCCCTGATCGTGGCCTCGCTGGCCATCGTGACATGCTGTCGCCCGCCGCAGACGATGCTGGAGACGCGCCGCCGGCCAAGCGGGCATGTTGATCCGCGCCAACCCTCTCGCAGGAGCAGCGGTCTGTTCAGCTTGGCGGGGACGTGCGGCACGTGGCGGACGTCGTCAGGGAGGCGGACGTCGTCAGGGAGGTGGACGTCGTCAGGGAGGCGGACGTCGTCAAGGAGGCGGACGTCAGAGAGGAGGCGGCCGGCCCCGGCGGACCAGGCCCCGACTGAGGGTCGTCCAGGAGACCACCGCCCGGCCCGCCGTCTGTGTTCCAGTTAGACAAGGTGGAGACGTACCTGAAACGCTGAAACCGGCCGAGCAGGGTCCGGCACGCCAGCAGACACTACCGCACCACGCTCGGACAGAGGCTCAAATGAAACGAGAGTGAGTACCTTCCCTGCGTGGGAACGCACGTGCACCTCGCTCGGGCAGAGGCTCAAATGGAAACGAGAGTGAGTACCTTCCTGCGTGGGAACGCACGTGCTCTCGTTCCGGGCAGAGGCTCAAATGGAAACGAGAGTGAGTACCTTCCCCTGCTGGAACGCACGGGGCACCACGCCGGCAGAGGCTCAAATTGGAAACGAGGAGTGAGTTCCTTCCCTGCGTGGGAACGCACGTGGCACCACATTCCCTCAGGCAGAGGCTCAATGGCGACGAGTGTGAGTCCTTGATTCTTCAGCGGGGGGCGGGGACCAACGAGGAACCCCTGAATTGCACGGTTGCAAGCTAACAATAGAGTTCGAAAGCTGTAGGGATATGGGGTATCACTGCAACTAAACAGGATATTACCGCGCATTGCAGTTGCTTCTTCCCTTGGCACTAGGCCCCTCCCGGCTAGTTGTACTATCTTGCAACGATGCGTCCCTTACCCGACCGCCCGCCCGGAGTCTTCGGGCAATGCTGATCAGTCAGCAGTGTGGTGAGACTGTTGCGGGGGACCGTGGTTAGGATTATGCCCAGTTGGGACCGTGTTGGGATTATGCCCCAGGTGGGACCGTGGTTGGGATTATGCCCCAGGTTAGGACCGTGGTTGGGATATGCCCCAGGTTAGGACCGTGGTTGGGATTATGCCCCAGGTTAGGGGACCGTGGTTGGGATTATGCCCAGGTTGGGGCCGTGGTTGAGATTATGCCCCAGGTTGGGACCGTTGGTTGGGATTATGCCCCAGGTTGGACCGTGGTTGGGATTATGCCCCAGGTAGGACCGTGGTTGGGATTATGCCCCAGGTTGGGGGCCGTGGTTGGGGATTATGCCCCAGGTTGTGGCCGTGTTGGGATTATGCCCCAGGTTGGGGCCGTGGTTGGGATTATGCCCAAGGTTAGGACCGTGGTTGGGATTTAAGCCCCAGGGTTGGGGCCGTGGTTGGGATTATGCCCCAGGTTGGGACCGTGGTTGGATTATGCCCCAGGTTGGGGACCGTGGTTGGGATTATTGCCCAGGTTGGGACAGTGGTTGGGATTATGCCCCAGGTTGGGGCCGTGGTTGGGATTATGCCCCAGGTTGGGGCCGTGGTTGGGATTATGCCCCAGGTTGGGACCGTGGTTGGGATTAGGCCCCAGGTTGGGCCGTGGTTGAGATTAGCCCCAGGTGGACGTTGGTTGGGGATTATGCCCAGGTTGGGACCGTGGTTGGGATGATGCCCCAGAACCGAGACGGGATGTGTTGTAAGAGCGGGATATTGCGGAGCGGCATGGCGCCGACATAACCTGTGCGGTATTTGGTCGCGCCGCAAGTTCTCTATGCAGAGGCCCACAGGCTACGTTCGCTTGCCAATTTCAGGGTATGCACCAAACCCGACACGTGCTATAAATTTACAAACATTTTCCGCTACAAACGTTTTGGTATCAGCGCTACTCAAACCACGGTCCACATAAAACACGCCAGGAATCGACAGCTCCCTGACTGAACGACTTTATGATGCCAGGTTGAAATTATGCTACGTGCTCTCTCGGGCATCCTCTCTGAAGATAGCAAAACTATGCTCTCTCCAACGCAGCTCGTTCCTAAGGCAGGGGCGGCGCCACGGATTTTTGTCAGGAGGGGCAAGTCAAAAATTAGGGGCCTCCGTTGAGAAGAGGCTTTTAACTGCTTGTTTTCCTTTTCATTGGGGGGGGGGAGGGAGGAGGGGAGGGGTTCTCGCCCACACCCGTAGTCCGGCCTATAGCCATATGCCGCCGCGGGTGGGGAGGGGAACCACACCCCCTCCGCGGCGGGGAACCGGAATGACCTTGCGCCAGTAGCCAGACTCGAACCCGGAACCCTTGGATTCTGAGCCAACCAACTACCAACTGAGCCACCCGGCCCCGGCTTTTTTAACCTCCAAGGGGTCCCCTTTCCCCCTCCAAACCCTCCCATCTGGCTTGCAGAGGGCCGCTCTGGACTTCAGGGGCGCATCTGACTCCATAGGACACCCGTCTGGCCCTACAGGGGCCCTCTGGCCTTTCACCTCCAGAGGGCCCCATATGCTTCCAGAGGGCCCCTATGGCTTCCAGAGGGCCCCTATGGCTTCCAGATGGCCCCTCTGGCCTTCAGTGGCCTTTCTGATCTCAAAAGGAACCCCCTCTGACTTCAGGGGCCCGTGACCTGCGAGATGGGGCCTTTTTTGAAGCATGGTAGGGTCCTCCTTAAATGACAGGGGGCAAAAAGATATGTTTGCCCTCCCCTGCCCGACGACAGGGGGGGAGGCGACTGCCCCTTCCTGTCCCCTACCCCCCCCCCCCCCCGGGATATATATATATATATACTATATATATATATATATAATAATTTTATATATATTTAGTATATATATAATATATATATATATATATAAAATAGCTGAGGGCTTGTACCGGTGCTCATTCGATAGCATCCTATCCGGACTGATTCCTGTCGGTCTGCAAGTGTGACCCAGCCGGGACTGGTGCTGCTGCAGGCGGAGCTCCCGGTGCCTCCCTGTACACGGAGCCTCCCGGTGCCTCCCTTGTACAGCGGAGCTCCCGGTGCCTCCCCTGTACAGCGGAGCTCCCGGTGCCTCCCTGTACAGCGAGCTCCCGGTGCCTCCTGTAGCAGCGGAGCTCCCGGTGCCATCCCTGTGTACAGCGGAGCTCCCGGTGCCTCCCTGAAAAGCTGGAGCTCCCGGTGCTCCCTGTACAGCGGAGCTCCCGGTGCCTCCCTGTACAGCGGAGCTCCCGGTGCCCTCCCTGTACAGCGGAGCTCCCGGTGCCTGCCCTGTACAGCGGAGCTCCCGGGTGCCTCCCCTGTACCCCGCGCTGGCTAATGCACCACCATCCTCTGGAGACCTCGCCCGCGTCTGCCATTGTCCAGGTGTTATGTTACAATACCCCCCCGCCGTGGCGGTCCAGTAGGTCTGTTGTTCACGGTACGGTCTGAGGACCCCGTTTGAGAGGTCACTTGTGTCCTGTTGACACGGTAAGGTTCCGACCTTACGCAGGCCGGTTGTCACGTAGACCCGACTCACCATGGCGCTTACCGTGGACGGGGCCAGAGGTCACGGGATCCGTGTGTGCACAGGAGTAACATACAGACGGCGGTCTGTTGCCGGCCCATTAGTGCCCGGGTGTTATTCAAGCGTCCTCATGTGCCCACACAGCCTGCCGGCAGGACAGGAGTGCCCCTGCAGCGGCCAGCCACAGGACACAGGACGCATGGCGCCTGGCAGCACCATCCAGACACCCAAGCTGACCAGCAGCAACCCAGCTGCACCCAGCAGCAACACGAGCTTGCACCCAGCAGCAACACCAGCTGCACCCAGCAGTAACAGACTCCCCCACTTCCACAGCTGCACCAGCAGTAACACCAGCTGCACCCAGCATGGCCGCAGGATCTCCCCAGCTACCACCCAAGTAGCAACAGACTCCCCAGCTGCACCAGCAGCACAACACAGCTGCACCCAGCAGCAACAGACTCCCCAGCTGCACCAGCAGCAACAGACTCTCCAGCTGCACCCAGCACTAAAACCAGCTGCACCAGCAGCAACAGACCTCCACAGCTGCACCCAGCAGCAACAGACTCCACAAGCTGCACCCAGTAGCAACAGACTCCAAGCTTGCACCCAGCAGTAACACCAGCTGCACCACAGCAACAGACTCCCCAGCTACACCCAGCAGCAACAGACTCCCCAGCTGCACCCAGTAGCAAAGACTCCCCAGCTGCACCCAGCAGCAACAGACTCCCCAGCTGCACCCAGTAGCAACAGACTCCACAGCTGCACCCAACACGTAATACCAGCTGCACCCAGTAGCATCAGCTCCTACAGCTGCACCCATCAGCAACAGACGCCACAGCTGCACCCGTAGCAACAGGACTCCACAGCGCACCCAGCAAGCAACAGACTCCCCAGCTGCCCCAGTAAGCAACAGACTCCCCAGATGCAACCCCACCACTAACACAGCTGCACCCAGCAGCAACAGACTCCCCAGCTGCCCCAGTAGCAACAGACTCCCCAGCTGCACCAACACTAACACCAGCTGCACCCAGGCAGCAACAGACTCCCCAGCCGCACCAAGAGCAACGGACTCCGGAGAGCCAGTCTGAGCGAACCATTGTGACGTCACAAGCTCCTGGTATTGATACCATCTCTGGTAATGACACGTCACTCCGGCTAGGGCCGCAGAAATGGAATTGGGCAAATTTCGTTACGGCTGCTCGCCGGGGATGTGT
>JAXIVJ010005204.1:0-60000 GCA_036785665.1 Chirona hameri | reverse complement strand
CCGGAAAAGTTATTTCCACAAAAGCAACGCGTCATTTTTGACAACCATTTGCGCCGAAATAGAGTGTAGACTGGATTCCAAATTACCATATGAAGTGTTCTTCCTACATGTAAAAAAAAACGTTTGTTCGAGCTTCAGTTCCGACTGGCAGCTTGCTGGCCGCTATTTTCTCGTCCAGTTGAGCGTTTTTGAGCCCTGATTTGATGGTAAGAGCCGTGTTTTCCAAAATTTTCAGTTTTCCACTGTGGATAGCTGGATTTCGACTGCTGCAAAGTCAACTTTTACGATAAATTGTTAACGTTTTTGTGTTGGGGGGGGGGGGGACAGGCAAAATACATGTTGGCCCCCGCTTCCAGGCTCTTTTTTCGGGGGGAGGAGGCATGGCCTGGTTGCCCCCCCCCCCCCCCTGGATCCACTAGTGCCCTGGTATCTCTATATAATATGTTTACTCATGGCCATCATCTGTTCATCTCATCTGTTGCTCATCATCTGTTCTGTCGCCTGGTTGTCTTTCTGCTCACTACCGCAACTTGCTCTGTGTCAGTTTATAATTAATTTCGCTTCCTTACCTCATTCAATGCCATATTTCGCCATTTTAGGTTTGCTAGTACGGTTTGCTTGGATGTGGGATATTTCCATTTACCTACTTGTATACATATTATAATTGCCTACGAATAGGATTGTAGGTATTCCATTCACTGTAAAAATAAACACGAGGCAAACCGTGTAAATTAGCGAGCAAGGCTGTCATTTAAAACAAATGATTATAATGTGTTTTCCTAAATACCGCGATGAAATGAATACCATGAATGCCATTTCTGAATACCACGCAATACAACAAGAGGAACGATGAAAAATGAATCGCCTTAAGAGCTCATGCATCGGAGCTATGATAAAATAACAGTCAATACGAAATAACAAGAAATACGAAGACGTATCTTAAACGAATATTTGGCTACGTGATGCATTGCAGTAACTTTAAACCAACTATCAGCACATAAATGCTTGATTACAAAAAGTTGGAACTCTGCTATGGAGCATATTCCAATCGTAACCACTCGACTAAAATTACGTGTGGAAGTCTCTGTGTATCCTATACGCCAGTGTCGTCGCCACAAGATTTTTAGTGGGGGGGGGGGCAGCCAGGGGTTGGGGGGGGGGGGGACAGCTAGGGGGGAACAGCCTCATAGAGCTAATATTAAAGTCATGCAAATCTGGGTGGCCGGACTTTGGCCGGATATATCCTGGGGGGGGGGGGGCAGGACCCCCCCCCCCCCCCCCCCCCCCCCCCCGTGGCGACGCCCCTACTATACGCTTTCTGGGTAAAGTGTCTCCATCTGTCTTGCATAACCCACCCGTAAGGTCAGTGTCAGTTGTGTGTCGACTGTCGTAGGAATTTGCCACCATTTATTTGACGTAATCTGATTTTCCTTTTTATTTCATATTTATCATATCATAACATTTAATCATGTTACACTGAAGTTATCATAGTTAATCTTATTCCATTACAAATATGATTTGACGAAACCTTAAAAACTACTGCAAAACTGCATTTCCCGCCCGGCGCCAATACATCACTCACTCATAAGCCACAAATCACAACTCACTTTTTCAAGGAAACTAATATTGCTGCAGCACTCACGTCTCAGCAATCCGCACATCGCTTCATGCAATCTGGCCTATTAAGTCCAGAAGCCTTTAAATGTATATTATAGCTTCACAACGAGGAATCGTGCTGGGAATTTTCGCTTTAGATCGCACTTTATGACGGGTATCACGCGATTTTTAATCATTCATTAACCGTTAAACTGTTAACAATTGATCGTAAAAATTGACTTTGCAGCAGTCAAAATCCAGCTATCAACGATTTTTGGGGGAAAGCACAGCTCTTACCATCAAATCTGGGCTTAACCCGCGCGGCGCGGGGGGGGAGTAAATTTACCCCCCCCCCCCCGCCCTCCCGGATTTCCTCAATAACTTGAAAACTATGACAGCTTTCGAAGTGAAACTTTTGGTACCTTATGCTGCATCCATTTTACGTCTTCGTGAAAATTTTATTGAAAATGGTGAAGTAGTTTGGGAAAATGACGTTTTAGTGACGTCATGTTATGCGATTTTTGGTGAAAAACGTTAAATGTTTGAAAAATCGTAGAAAATAGAGTTTTGATGCAAATCGCAAATAAAACGACAAAGAAAGGAAATCACATTTTCTTCCAAATGGCTATGTCGGATTTTCCTAATTTTGTGTTTTTGACCCCCAAAAATGGGCAAAATATTATTATTTTTAGAAGAATTTCATTTTTTTTAATGATTTTAAAAAAAAAACGGAAGAGATATTAGAGAACCAAATAAGGACGATACCCAAACCAAATTTCAAAACAATATCTTTATTTTTGACTGACATGGCTCCCTAAGCATAAGTAACTCATGACGTCATTTTTTTATAATTGCGTTTTTTGGCTTTTACTGAGATATAGACAAATAAATGTCATCACTGTATTTCTGAGACAAAATTAGTCTAGAAACATGCCATTGTTATTTATTTTAATAATTCCAAATTTTGTCCATATTGTGACCTGACCTTGACCTGAGGGCCATTATATGGGTCAGGTTTTGAAAATGGCTGCTACTATCGAATTATACTTCTAAAATAACCCATACAACATGTGTCGCATGGGTTTCGTAGACCTGCGACCTTGTGTGACCTGACCTTGATCTTGACCTTTGCTTACACTTTCACTTGTACTTATGCGGGAGGTGCACTATACATTGGAGAGCACTTTGTGAGATAATAGTCGTAATCTAAGGCTTTGGATGGAAAGTATGACCCAAAAACCCCAAAACCTTAATTTCGACATTTGACCTGACCGTGACCTGACGTGTGACCTTATTTTAAGAATTTCGGGTATGCGTTAGATTCTTCTCACTGAGAGCTTTCGATCGACGCCTTGCGCGTCTCGCTGCGGTCTGCGGTTGAGAAGATACGAGGGGGGGGGGGGTAAAATTTACCCCCCCCCCCTCCAGTGCCGCGCGTTCGGCTAGAGACCCAGCACAGCGCGGGTTTAAAAAAGCTCCACTGGACGAGAAAATAGCGGCCAGCAAGCTGCCAGTCGGAATTGAAGCTCGAACAAACGTTTTTGTTTGTACAAGCAGGAAGAACACTTCATATGGTATCAAGGGCGTAGACAAGGGGGGAAGGGGGCCATGCCCCCCCCCCCCCTGGAGGCCAGGCGGGCCCCTCTGGCGACTACCGAGCGAGGGTCCCCTGGGGCCGAAGGCCCCAGTGTTTTTGGATGGCGGCAGGCGCCGCAAAACGCCTTACGTAGCATAAAAGAACGCCCACGAACCGAAAAAAAATCGTACCACGAATAAATAACAGCACTTCCTTGTCTGTTAAATGCATGTATATGTAAATACGTAGAAAGGGCCCCAGCCAGTGTGGATAGGGCCCTCTACCAGCTTTTAAAGGGCCCTGCCGATCTGCAGAGGGCCCCCTGTCGGCATTAAAGGGCTCCCTGTCGGCATTTAGAGGGCCCCTTTCGTTGTAGAGGACCCTCTGCCGGCCTTTATAGGGCCCTGCCGATATGGAAAGGGTCCCTGCCGATCTGGAGAGGGGCCTCCTGCCGGTTTTTAGAGGGCCCTGCCGATCTGTAGATCGCCCTGCCAATCTGTAGAACGCCCTGCCAATCTGTAGAGGGCCTCTGTCGGCATTTAGAGGGCCCTGCCGACCTGTAGAGGGCCCTCTTCCAGGCTGTAGAGGCCCTACCGATCTGCAGAGTGTCCCAGCCAATCTGTAGAGGGCCCTCTGCTGGCCTTTAGATGGCCCTGACGATATATAGAGGGCCTCTGCCCGCCTTTAGAGGGCCCTTCCAGCATGTATCGGGCCTGCCGATCTGCAGAGGGCCCCCTGTCGGCATTTAGCGGGCCCCTTAGAGGGTCTTCTGCCGGCCTTTATAGAGCCCTGCCAATCTGTAGAGGGTCCCTGACGATCTGGAGAGGGCCCTCTGCCGGTCTTTAGAGGGCCCTTTGCCGGTCTTTAGAGGGCCCTGCCGATCTGTAGATTGCCATGCCAATCTGTAGAGGGCCTCTTCCGGCATTTAGAGGGCCCTACCGACCTGTAGAGGGCCCTCTTCCAGCCTTTAGGGGCCCTGTCGATCTGCAGAGTGTCCCAGCCAATCTATAGAGGGCCCTCTGTCGGCCTTTAGATGGCCCCTGCCAGCCTTTAGAGGGCCCCTCCGGCCCTTAGAGGGCCATGTTGGCCCTTAGAAGCCAGCTTTAGGAGGCCCTGCCGACCTGTAGACGTCCCTCTGCCAGTTTTTAGGGTCCCTGTCGATCTGCAGAGTGTTCCAGCCAATATGTAGAGTGAGTGTAGAGCAAGGCGCCGCCACCTTCCGAAGTTGGGGGGGGGGGGGGGCGGAGGCATTCTGAAGTCGATTCTTTCCATGCAACGCCGATAGGCGTATGCTAAAATCCGAAAATGTTGGGGGGGACATGTCCCCCCCTCCGTCCCCCCTGTGGCGGAGCCCCTGGTGTAGAGGGCCTGCTGCCGGCCTTTAGAGGGCCCTGCCGATCTGCAGATGGCCATCTACCGGCCTTTAGAGGCCCCAGCCGATCTGTAGAGGGCGCTCTGCTGGCCTTTAAAGGGTCCTGGGGTGGTAGAGGTGGTCTGCCGGTCGAGCGCCGTGATGCTCTCGAAGGAAGACCAGTGAAAGTTCTCTTTGTTTTTCAGTGTATGCTAGTAACGTCTGAGAGGAGTACAAGGCTTTGGTAATGTAGGCTTTGACTTTGACTCGAACTCGGGCTGCCACTACCAGGAAAGGTTAGAAGCCCAGCGCTCTCCCACTAAGCTACAGGGGCGGACAAATCGTTCGTTTCCGCACTATCAAAGGCTTTTTTAATGTTAGTGTCATAATTCCTACCCCAGAATCCAGATCACTGCACAATAATTTAGATGGGGCGGAATTAATGCATTGTACTGCAATAGAAGTTGCTGTGAGGATAAATAAAGCTTGGATATTCCGATAACTCTTATATATTACGGCTTATCACACATATTACACTATATATATATATATATATATATATATATATATATATATATATATATATATATATATATATATATATATATATATATATATATATATATAATATATATATATATATATATATATATATATATAGTATATATATATATATATATATATATATATATATATATATATATATATATATATATATATATATATATATATATATATATATATATATATATGGACTATTCCATTTACGATTTTCATCTACAAGAACTCCAAAGTATTTAATGCATGGGTTTCTTGTGATTGGTGTATCATTTAATACTATGTCAAGACCTTGTCACGTCACTGATCTTTAATAGATTTGGTAATTTGTCTTTGATGCATTTAGTGATAATATATTTACATGGAACAACTCGTTATTTTTTTTGGAATTAATTCATTAATATTTATTTGCAGCTCTAAAACATTTCTAGCTTGAATATAAATTGCCGTATATCATCAGCAAATAAGTAAAAGGTACCTATGTCTGTTGTATTGCTGATGTCATTAAAGGAAATAGTTCACCTTCGGAAAATTTTCAGAACACGATTTTATTATATATTTTTAATACAGTTTCTTTTTTTCTTTTCAAAAATGGTCCTACATCGCGCCAATTCAGGACAGAATGTCGTACATTATTAATGTTATGGTGTGCGTTATTGGTCTGCGCATGCTCAGACCAGTGCTGGCACTCTCAGACGGTACGGTATATCATATATGCGCCGCATTCCTTCGCCAAAAAGTCAAATATCTTCGGCTGGAGAGTCTTTTCAGCCAAGAAAAGTTGCAGATAAGGATTTCTCAACACGGGCTACAAAACTGCTATTTCAGTTCAAAACCCCATGTTGAAGGTGAACTATTTCCTTTAATATAGAGAATAAATAAAAGAGGACCTAAAAATGTGGGACGCCAATTTGACTGTGGGACGCCAATTTTCATCATTTGTTTCTTAGATGCAACCTCATCTATTATTGCCATTTTATGCCTCTTGTTAATATGTGACTATCGTGTTGTAGAACCCCCTCGCATCACAATGCGGTGTATTTTTTTCAAGAGAATTGCTAAGCAAACTGTATCCAAAGTTTTCTGTAAATCAAGGTGGAGCATGTTATTTCGTTATTTTGTAGAGATTTTGTAAACTTCATCGTACATTTGCACAATCGGCATGTACGTACTGTGTTGTTTCCTGAATCCGAAATGAAGAAGATTCAGGATAATATTTGCATTAACCCGCGCCCCGCTGGAGGTGGCAGAATCTGCCCCCCTCCGCACATCCCGGATTTTCTCAATAACTTGAAAACAATGATATATATCGACGTCAGTTCTTCAGTACCTTATGCTGCATCAATTCTACGTCGTATCCAACATTTCAATAAAAATGGTCGATTACTTAATACTTTGGGAGATAATGACGTTTTAATTACGTCATGTCATTTTCGGTGGAAAAACAATACATGTTTGAAAAATTGTAGAAATTCGAGTTTTGACGAAACTTGAAAATACAAATGTTGAAAAAAGGAAATGGCAATAATACTAAAAATAGCTATCTCAGATTTTCGACATTTTGTGTTTTTGACTCCCAAAAATGAAAAAATTACTTGTTTTTCGTTGTCGAAAACTTATTTGTCGTTGTTTTACAACATACAACACACTGTACTGTTTTAATTATGTTGTCCCCCTTGGCTACGAGGGCCCTTCTGATCCCATCCCCCTTGGGCGAAATCCTCCCTACGCCCTGTATGGTATCAATTTGGAATCCAATCTACACTCTATTTCGGCGCAAATGGTTGTCAAAAATGACGCGCTGCTTTTGTGGAAATACATTTTCGGGACGTGTGACAGCGGTGTGTACAAAATTCACGTGTGATTCTCACGAAGGTCCCAATAGCAATTGTGCAATCAAAATAAAACAAACTATAGGTAGGTACGTAGGTGAGATAGGTACTTCTAGCTCAAACCTTATCAGAAGTATCTGCCCCCTCCAGGATTTTCTCAATAACCTGAAAACTATGATAGATATCAACGTGAAACTTTTAGTACCTTATCCTGCATCAAGTCTAAGTCTTATCACCAACTTTTAATGAAATGTATATTTTTTGGGAGATAATGACGTTTTAATGATTTGATGTCATGCCATTTTTGGTAACGATAAATGTTTGAAAAATCGTATAAAATAGAATGTTAAAGCAAACTGCAAATAAAATGCGTCAAAAGAAAGGAAATGACATTTTCTTTCACATGGCTATCTCGGTTTTACGAAATTTTGGGTTTTTGAACCCCCAAATAAAAATAAATCCACAAAAGAAATTTCTTGTGAATTTTAGAAGTGAATTTCTTAAGCTCGAATACAAAAATAAGGTGACCGGCCCACATCCACGGAGGAAAAAATGGGGGTACCTTTTTGCCACAAAAAGATCCCCCCACGGAGAGAGGCTGGATCCGCCCGTGCTTCCCACCGATTTGCCCCCCCCCCCCCAAAAAAAAAACGACGGCTGGGTCCGCCAGTGCCGACAACTGATCGAGGCGAAAACCATTCAAGCCATTCAAACCAGCTCAATGAGTGTGTGTAAACTTAGTTCATATAACACCCACATAGTGTTTATTCCCCATTTCACAGTTATTTGTTTTTTCCCCTCCGCGGCCCTCAAGTCATGAATGGCTTCCAGGTCACGAACCACCAAACAGTTACAAATGCACCATTTGTCCCGCTACCTCACGGCCACGAACCGTGCAAAACACCGGACCTCCGCCCATGACCACGACCTCCGCCCATGTGCGCAGTCATCGCAGGACGTTTGTTTCCTGCACGCGCATCGGCAGCGACGATCTGCAGACAGCTACATCGTTTGCCGGCCATCTTGATGTCGACCCTGCATGTAACGGCTGCAGTGACGCGTGGGATAGGGGCAGCCCATCCGGTCACGTGTGAGACTCCTCCGTCGTGACCGGGGAGACGGCTGGTGTCGACTGAATCAGCGCGTACTGGACCAACCCTATGTCTCCGCTGCTTTCCGGACCAACCATATGTCTCCTCTGCTGTCTGGACCAACCCTATGTCTCCGCTGCTTTCCGGACCAACCCTATGTCTCCGCTGCTGTCTGGACCAACCCTATATCTCCGCTGCTGTCTGGAATAACTCTGTCTCCGCTACTACCTGGGTAGCTTTAACTGGACCTGTTTTGCGACTGACGACTGACACGGCTGACACACGGCTGAACACGGCTGACACACGGCTGACACACGGCTGACACACGGCTGACACACGGCTGACACACGGCTGATAAGACTGACACACGGCTGACACACGGCTGATAAGACTGACACACGGCTGGCACACGGCTGACACATGGCTGACACACGGCTGACACACGGCTGACACACGGCTGACACACGGCTGACACACGGCTGATAAGACTGACACGAACGACACGACTCACACGAGCGACACGAGCGACACGAGCGACACGAGCGACACGAGCGACACGAGCGACACGAGCGACACGAGCGACAGTAGTGTCGGTCGTGTCGACCGACACTACTGAGATGACTAACACGACTAGCACGACTGACACGATTGACACCACTGCACTGGGACGACCGACACGACTGACACGACTGACACGTCTGACACGACTGACACGTCTGGTGCGTGTTGCATGCGCCGGCAATAATAAGTAGCAAATCACGAACTCAGCAACATTACCTACATCATACTTAATACTACATACACCAGAACCACTCTCCCCCTCCCCCTCCCGGTCCCACCAGCGTGCGAACTGTGGAGCGAACCGTTCATCCGTTCCTCACAGTAAATGCAGCGTGTTGGCGAACTTGTGGACGTGAACTACATGGTTTTCAGACCGGAACCGGGACCGGGTCCGAATCTAACCGCGGACCAGCCTGTCACACCTCAATGACCGTGTACTAGGAACCCACTATCGCTGCGATCGTAAGCCTTTCTCAACCCGCAGCGGGAAAAGGTGCTGATTCGTTCCTGTCGCGGCCAATCATCGGGCGATTTTTATCGTGCTTAGGAAGTGCACGAGTCCGGTCTGGCGTCAACGGAAGTTTTAGTGTCATGAACAGAGCTATATATTGCTTAATCGTAAGCCAGCATTAGAGAAATCCGGAGAAAAGTTATCAGTTGAGCTCGTGGGTCGTTCATGGCTCTGTGCCGTCAGGGTCCTAAGCCTCATCGGCATGTTCAGGTAAATCGCTCACACGTCCCTTCACACGCAGGAGCCAATATCAGCTGGATCCATCAAGGGCGTACCCAAGGGAGTACCCTGGACACCCGCGGGTACCCCCTTGCGCTGGGGCCCATTTTATTTTTGTATACGGGCCCTAAGCGGCCTTAGGGGCTCTTGTCTGGCCAGATGTACCCTCTGTCCATCTGAGGGACGATCAGTCGACCCATGGGGGGCCTCAGTCGGTCTGAAAAGACCCTCAGTCGGCCTGATGGGCCCTCAGGCGGCCTGAGAGGGTCCTCAGTCGGCCTGAGGGACCCTCAGTCGCCCTGAAGGGACTCTCAGTCGCCCTGAAGGGGCCCTCAGTCGGACTGGGGGCCTCAGTCGGACTAGGGGCCTCAGTCGGCTGGGGGCCCTCAATCAGCCTGAAGTAGCCTTCAGTCGGCCTCAGGGGCCCTCAGTCGGCCTGAGTTAGTCTGAGAGACCCTCAGTCGGCCTTAGGGGGCCCTCAGCAGTGGCGCACGCAGTGGGGGGGGGGGGGGTAACAGGGGTCAGCTGACGCCACCAAAAATTTCTGAGAGGCCCGTATTCTGGCCCATACCTGGCAGGGGCCGGTCTTGGTCAGGCCTGATCGAGGCAGGGGCCCGGTGCTGGCAAAGGCGTGATATGGAGCCCGGTCAGGACGAGGGCCCGATCCTTGCATACTCTTGATGCGGGCCCGTTTCTGGTAGGGGCCCGGTCTTGGTCAGGCCCGATCGAGGCAGGGGCCCGGTGCTGGCAAAGGCGTGGCATGGGGCCCGGTCAGGACGAGGGCCCGGTCACAACAGGGCCCAGTCCTTGCATATTCTTGATACGGTTCCGTTTCTGGTAGAGGTCCGGTCTTGGTCAGGTCCGATCGAGGCAGGGGCCCGGTGCTGGCAAAGGCGTGATATGGGGCCCGGTCAGGACGAGGGCCCGGTCACAACAGGGCATAGTCCTTGCATATTCTTGATACGGGCCCGTTTATGGTATGGTACGGTCTTGGTCAGCCCCGATCGAGGCAGGGACCCAGTGCTGACAAAGGCGTGATATGGGGCCCGGTCAGGAACAGGGCTCGGGCACAACAGGGCCCGGTCCTTGCATATTCTTGATACGGGCCGCTTTCTGGTAGGGGCCCGGTCTTGGTCAGGTCCGATCGAGGCAGGGGCCCGGTGCTGACTAAGGCGTGATACGGGGCCCGGTCAGGACGAGGGCCCGGTCACAACTGGGCCCGCTCCTTGTAAATTATTGATACGGGCCCTTTACTGGTAAGGGCCTGATCAAGTCAGGGCCCCGGTGCTGGCGGAGGCGTGATATGGGGCCCGATCAGGTCGAGGGCCCTGTCACAATAGGACCCAGTCCTTGCAAATTATTGATACGGGCCCGTTCTTGATCAGGCCCGATCGATGCAGGGGCCCGGTGCTGGCAAAGGCGTGATATGAGGCCCGGTCAGAACGAGGGCCCGGTCAAAACAGGGCCCGGTCCTTGCATCCCTGCAGCGGTCACTGGCCATAAATTTCACCTCGGTGGTCTGACATGGCCCAAAGCTACTGGCTAGAGCAAACATGAACTCAATCTATCCCTTTACAACTGATAAATATGCCTTTTTGTCCCAAACGATTACATTGAAAAGGTCACGATTATAACGCGACCTTAGGTCACTGATATAAACAAATCCGAGATACACGAATTGTAGTCCCTAATGACCTCATGACGTGCCATGACTTTCATGTCGCTCGATTAACCACTGGTACTGCGTAGAAGTTGTCATGTCATTTGACCTGACCTGGACTGATCCGCCCTCGACTGATGTTCGTGTTTTGTTCTCTGTCCCTTGTTTTTTTTTGCCGCCATATTTAGAAAACACATAGAGATATCGACTTGAAACTTTCAGCAACTTCAAATGAATAGCTAGGCCACGTTTTGACAAAAAAAAAATGGGTCCCGTTCAGATCAGGTCAGGTCTGACCTGATCTGAACGGGACCCATTTTTTTTTTCAAAACGTGGCCTAGCTATTCATTTGAAGTTGCTGAAAGTTTCAAGTCGATATCTCTATGCGTTTTCTAAATATGGCGGCAAAAAAAAACAAGGGACAGAGAACAAAACACGAACATCAGTCGAGGGCGGATCCAGTCGTTTTTTTTTGGGGGGGGGACCATTCTTCTCGGAATAGGGACACTTAATTTTGCAACTACACGATTTATAATGATTTCTTTATGTTGATATTTTGGTGTGTTATTTTTTTTAGCTTTTCAACCTTTTGGGATATCGAAAAAGGTCGATGTCAGTTTGCAGTTTTTATTGTTCCGACATTGCCTTACACTGAGCAAAACTATGTCAATTGTCAGCTGTACCCAGGGGCGTCGCCGATATTTTTCGAGGGGGGGCTCAGCTGAAATGACGAAAAAATATCCCAATTTGTATGCGTGTATTTAAGCCTTTGCAGCATTTTTAATGTGTATTTGCATGTTACAGCAAGTACTAGTTTTGTTATCTAGCGACGCCAAGCGGCGCGAAATTTGTGCGGGTTTGCCTGATAAAACCCAGAAACATAGGCGGTGGGCCATGTAAAAGATAAGAAGCTAAACATGTTATTCATTCAATTCGGTAACTCAAGACGATGACGATGGCTTCGTTATGTTGATGGCCACCGATGTGACGCCACGAAGCGGCGTGGAAATTTTAATTTTAGGCCGTGGAAAACGAAATTGTAATATTGGAACTAGACCGTGAGTAGAGCCAAGCCTCAGGTAACCCTTTTTCCTGGTTGCACATCTCGGTATGATGACAAATGTTGAAATGAAGGTAGTTTTTCATATACATTAGCCTCGGATAGTACCCAAATCACGATGACCGGTGGCAGTCTGTGCTCGATAGCACATACTAGTGCTAACCCGTACGCTCCGCTGGACGATTAGCTGGAATCTCTGGGATGGAGGTATCCGCACCAATTCAGCACGTTAATTAACTGGACTGGAACTGGAACTACATAGGACATCTCCTATCCTCCCCTAATATCTATTTGAGTATCTCCTATATATCTATTTGAGTAGTGTCCGTTTTGCACTCGAAACACAGCAAGGTTTTCGTGTCTGTCCGCGAATGGAATGCGGGTTAAGCACGTGCGTTAGTGAGGTGGAGTCTTTCGTCCAGGAGATTGCCGATAATTTAATCCGAGCCGAGGTCCCGGCCGGCCGTGTGGTACAGGGGCAGGGAGGGGTGTTGGTGGAAGGGGGTCATGCTTGAGAGGGGGAGGGTACGAACCAACAATGGCCTAGAAACCCGCTCAAAAAGGCACCGAAACTCAGTCCAGGGCCGCTGCAACTCGGCACGTATCAGTAGTTGCACATACCGCACCGGCGTCATGGCCAATGAATTAACGTGTCTTTGTGAGCATTTGCATCCAGGGGAATCCCGAGAAATATTAATAGTTGAGCGGCGTCTGTAGTTCCGAGCTGGAAAAACATGGCCAACAATCTGTGTGTAATTCACGTGCCTTTGTGCATAGTCAACCTCCATTCCTAAGATTTAAAAAAAAAATATTACAAGTGCGTTAAATAGCTATAGCTATGTGTCTGAGATGGGTTGGTTGGAGTTCGAGATGGATTGAGGGTGAAGTAAAACAAGTTCAGTCAAAAGTAAACAAAGTTAGAAAAAGTACAAAAAAGTCGAAAAAGTCGAAAAAGTCGAGCCCCGCAAGTCCCCCAAGCCCCGCAAGTCCCCCAAGCCCCGCAAGCCCCCAAGCCCCCAAGTAAAAACATACAAATATCCTTCCATCTATCGGGATTGCGAATATATGGGATTGCGACGCGGAGCGAGCACAAGGCGCTTTTATATATCTATTTGAGTAGCGTCCGTTTTGCACTCGAAACACAACAAGGTTTTTGTGTCTGTCCGCGAATAGAATGCGGGTTAAGCACGTGCGTTAGTGAGGTGGAGCCTTTCGTCCAGGAGATTGCCGAGAATGTAATCCGAGCCGAGGTCTCGGCCGGCCGTGTGCAGGGGCAGGGAGTCTGTTTGTTCCTAGCTATCATAGTTCCTGAGATATTTGGGGGTTGTCACAGCTGGTGACAAGTCCGACCCGGCCCGAGTCCGGCTCACTGATCGATCACGTCATAGTGCGGGCGACAGATGACGTCACTGACGTCAAGGTCAGCCCGTGCAGCTGGAATGACCACGACCTGGGGGGTCGCAGAGACGGCGGTGAGAAGAGAGCGTGCCCGTCCGGATAACATCAGTATCAGATCGACGCGGGACCTCAACCCGGACGCGCTATGCCTCGACCTGCTGCTGTCGGACTGGGCAGCGGCATACGGCGCACCCGATCCCAGCCGGAAGTGGACGGCCTGGCTCTCAGTGTGGACCCCTATCATTGACAATCACATGCCGATGAAAGTGATCAAATGGCGCAACCCTCCGTGCCAATGGCTTACCGACAATGATGAGCTGCGCGCCATGATGCGAGAGCGTGACCTGGCCCACGTAGCTAAACTGGAGCAACCCTCGCCCGAGACGCGTGAAGAATACCGTACGTGCCGGAATCGTGTAAAAGGTGCTCAGTTTAACGCAAAGTCGGCATTCTTCCTATCGTCGTATCGACAGTCACGCAAAACAACGTGGCGGGACATTCGACGGTTCCTGATATCTCCGAGGGGTGGAAAGGCAACACCTGCCCCGAGCGATCCCATCAGTCGCTGGGCTGACCGGCTTAATGAACATTTTGCCTCGGTCGGCCCGCGGGTGGCGGCGGAGCTTGAGCGGGAGCAGCGTGGGGTCGAGTCCCTCCCCCCGCGCCCGCCGCGCGTGGTGAGCGGGTCATTCCGTGTGCGCGCAGCTACCTTACCCGAGCTGTCAGACGCCATCAAACGTATGTCGACATCGAGAGCGTGCGGTGACGATGGTATCACGATTGACATGTTGCGCATGACGTTCCCAGTCATAGGACCCCGCCTTCTAAATGTGATAAATGCGTCCCTTACATCGGGCAATCTGCCTCTAGAGTGGAAGGTCGCGACAGTGGTACCGTTACATAAGGCGGGCAGTGTGACGGACCCGACAAATTACTGGCCGGTGTCTATCTTGTCTGCTGTAGCGAAGGTGGCGGAGAGCGTAGTGTCTCAGCAGCTGATGTCGTACTTGATATCGCATTCCATACTGAGTGATGCACTGCATGGGCTCAGACCCGGACGTTCTACGGAGTCGGCGGTGTTGGATGCGGTCGGATACTTGATGGGCGGCATGGACAGCGGTCTAGCCGGCTGTCTTACGACAGTTGACACGTCCAAGGCGTTCGACAGCGTCCGACGCCCCTGGCTGCTAAGCAAGCTAGGCTGGTATGGCATAGATGGTCATTGGTTCGAGGATTGGTTGAGTGGACGTGTTCAGAAGGTCAGGGAGGGCAAAATACTTTTTCGATCACTCACGGAGTGGTACAGGGGTCATTACTGGGGCCAATTTTATTTTTACTTTTTACCAATGACTTAGTATCTTACTTTGATTCGAAAATTGTAATGTACGCGGACGACGTTCAATTTCTTCACAGAGACACCCCGGACAACCTTTTTGCAGCTTCAAACTCAGGTTCAATCTACAATGGAAAAGGCTCAGCGGTGGTTCATTGAGAATAGCCTAAAAATTAATCCAGTCAAAACTGATCTTGCCTTGATAAAGCATAGACAGAGGCGTGCTCTATCAAATTGTGAAGTTCAGTTTGGTGAGGCCAAAATCAAGCCCTCTGCTAACATTAAGATTTTAGGGGTGGTCGTAGACGGTGGTCTCACTTTTGATGATCACGTTTCATTAGTAATACGTCGCAGTTATGCAACTCTTGGGGGGGTTGTCCAAATCGCAAAACGGCTGCCAAAAGAAGTGAAGAAATTAATTGTCGAGACGCTTGTGTTCCCACACTTGTCATACTGTTTATCTGTGTGTGCTGGATGTGGCAAGACGCAGCGACGTCGCGTTCAAAAAGTGATTAACCATTGTGCACAGGTCGTATTTGGTGTTCGTATAGATCTACATATGTGACACACACACAGCTGTTAAACGAGCTAAAATGGCCAAGTGTCGACCAACTTATCAGCGAATGTGACCTGTCGAGAATGCACTTCCTTCTGACCCCCCCCCCCCCCCCCCCACGCGCTGCAGTCAGCCTGTGCGAGAGTTTTGTTATCGCGGGGAGATTTCTGGAAGGGATACTCGAGCGGTGCAGGCAGGCGCGTTGCAGTTACCCCGGGTTCGCACCGAGCACGCGAGACGTTACTTTAACTGCCGCGCAACCAAACAGTGGAATTTGGCTCCTGCTCATGTTAAAGATACCCACACAGCAGCGGGATGCCGGAAGTGTGCGAGAAATTGGATTTTAACCGATACAACAGCGTGAAATGTGTATATGTTCTTTTAGATTTAGGTTTTAGGAGCCTTTACAGCTGTTTATCCTTGGTGAATGTATGTAGGTATATGTGTGCATGTTTGTGGGTGTGGGTGTGTGTGTACAGGTGCGGGCGACGGGCGTGTCTGTGTGTATTGTAATGACGCTAGACTGGAAGAGCCATGAATTGTGGAAGTCCTAAGAAATAAATGATGATGATGATGATGGGTTTCTGGAGCGAAGTACTAAATCTGGAACATCTGACCTTTGATGACCTCTGGTGATCTCAATATTGACCTGACCTAAAAAAGACCGATATACTTTCGATGGATGGAGCTTGTCTCGAGTATTCCGTTTGTCGCTACGTTGCGTGGTTTTTGAGATCATGGGAGGGGACAAAATCCCCCCCTCCATAGCGTGTTATTACCAGAGGCCCTCCAGGACGCGTGTTAAAGAGGGGTGTTTTATGTTAGAAACATTAACTAGGCCAAATTTTGGGTCTTGCCAGTGTCCTTATATAATTGCCAATTATTGGTGGGAAATAACACTCAGAAGACAATCATTTTTCACTCCTTTTTACAATTTGACTTATCAATTTTTCACTCCTTCAAGTCATTCCAAATTGCAATTTGCAAATCAGCTCTAGACAACTAATGGTGGAGCTGAGCAGAAGCATTGTATACCTCTTTCAGCTTCTGGTTGTCATGCTTCGTTTTCGATCTGGCTCCCAAACTGCTTGACTTCTGTGATTTTTCCCTACTTTTTTCATTTGTAGGCTAAATATCCATTCCTCCCCTCCTTCTTTTGGCTGAATTTTCCACTGCCCACTCTAGCTCAAAACATATCCTAGGAGGCTAGGACACTGGGTCTTTCCTACATTCCCATCGGTAGGTGAGTCAGCACATCAGTAGGTAGGCAATAAGTAGGAAAATATTATGTTGTTTCCAATGCACGATATCAAGGCTCAAGATCTTACCTATAAAACTCCATGACAGACCTGTGGGTCATAGCTACTTTTTCCTATTCTTGATTTCGCCACTGAGCCCTAGATTGGGCCCCTGACTTTTTGCGACGCTAGGGGACTGGCGGGTCCATCCCCTTCCCGATGAAGTAAAGCTACTTTACTAGCCATCTGTTACGTCTTTACGCAATTAATTGTCTGACTCGCCGGAAACTCTCGGAAGTCGGACAGCATAGTCTGGCCCACTGGTGGATCCAGCCTCTCTCCGTGGGGGGGGGGGGGGGGGGAGGGCATCTTTTTGTGGAAAAAGGTACCCCATTTTTCTCCGCGGATTTGGGCCTGTCACCTTATTTTGGTATTCGAGCTTAACCCGGCATTGACTGGGGTATCAGCAGAACGCCATTGACGGGGGGGGGGGGGGGCGTTAAACGCCCCTGGTTATCTTCCGAACCAATGATCGCAGCGAGACGTGCAAGGCGGCACTAGCAAGCTCTTAATGAGACGAATCTAAAGCGTACTAAAACATGTCAAAGTGAGGTCAAATGTCAGGTCACGGTCAGGTAAAAGGTCAAGATCAACGTATTTGAGTTTATGGGCCATACTTTCCATACAAAGCCTTTGCTTACGACCATGATCACCCAAAGTGCTGCCAATGGTATGATACACATCCCGCATGACCTAAAGTGAGATTGTTGGCCAAGGTCAAGGTCAATGTCAGGTCACAAAAGGTCACTATGCTGAAAATATCTACGAAAGTCATGCAACACATGTTTTATGAGTTATTGTCCACGTATAATTATATAGTGATAGTAATTTTACCACCTAACTTCATTTACGTGAAGTTAATGTCAGGTTCAGGTCAAGTCCAGGTCACTGAATGTCAAATTTTTTAATTGATAAATCTAAATAAAAAGGCATGTTCTAGACCAGTTTTGTCTCAGAAATACAGTGGTGTCATTTATGGGTCTGTATCTGGTCAATACAAGCAAAACAACGCAATTTGTAAATATGACGTCATGAGTTACCCATACTTTAGCTGCCATAAGTCAGTCAAAAATGGTGATATCACTCTGAAATTTGGTATGATAGTTTCCCATATGTGGTTCTCTGACATATATTTCGGCTTATTTAATATCTTTGAAAACATTGATTTTGTGGGCATTCCCCCCCCCCCCCCCCCCCAAAAAAAACTTGTTTGCATTTTTGGGGGTCAAAAATCGCAATTTTCATATTCCGAGATGGTCATGTTGTAGCCCTTGCCATTTGCTATCTTTTGACGTTTTTAGATTCCATTTTTCTCACAATATGGTATTTGTACCGTGTACGGTCTGTTACATTTTAGCTGATTTTGGTGTAAAACTCGTGTGAAGTGACGTCACCAAATTCGATATAACTCGATTTTTTCGACGAAAATGATTTATTTATTCACAGAAGACGTAAACGTGATTTAGAAGAAGGTACCCGAAATTTCACGTTGATAGCGCCATTGGTTTGTGAGCTATTACGAAAATTCATCAGGGGGGGGGGGGCGTTAACCCTCGCCCGTGCAGCGTCCGATCAGTGCGTGACCGTGCAAGGGGGGGGGGGGGGTACGACCCCCCCCCCCCCCCCCCCCCCAGCGTTTCGCCCCTAATTGGGCTAGAGCTTCGATTAAGAAACGAGCGTATTGCTTGTCACGAGAGGAAGCCATTGATACCCGTGTTTAAGGTCCTAGGTTATTAGGTGACCTCTGATGTCATGTCAATGACCAAAAATTCAACCAAATTGTAAATGCTTATAAATTGAATTTAATCGAGCTAGCATCGCGAATGAGCATATAATTATGCTAAATGGGTGCCAAATTTGAAATCAGCGTCATAAAATGTCCTAGTAACTGCCAAATTCCAAAAAGGTCATGTTAGGTCATGTCAGGTCATTTGAAGTCAGTGACCTCGGTTGACCTGTGGAGGCGCATGATCCCAGTGGAACATATAATTATGTAAAATAGATCCCCTATTTGAAATCAGCGTCACAAAATGTCCAAGAAACTGCCAGAAGACAAAACAAAATTATATCAGGTCATCGGAGGTCAGTGACCTCGGTTTACCTCTGAAAAGGTCAATCGAGGTCACAATATCAAGGGAAACCACAACTGTCACCTGGAAACACCTGTACATATGCTCCTGAACAACAAACACTATGAAACTGCACAAGTTACAAAGATCAATAATACGGACGCCAGTTGCACCTGACATGACCTTGAGAAACAGGTCAAAGGCCACGGGTCATGTGATCTACAACTTAAAATTTTCAGAATATGTGTCAAATTGTTCACGACAAAATTCATACTAAAAGTTTCATCGCAATCGGTTGATATTTACGCGAGTTATTCCCGAAAAACCGAGGGGGGAGGGGTGGCATCCACCCTGCACTGGTGAGGGTTAAACGCCCTTTCCCCCAGTCAATGGCGAGTTAAGAAATTCACTTGTCAAAAAAAAAATGATTTTGTGGATTTTTCCCCGAAAAAGAAATCCGTTTTTTTGGAGTAACAACACAAAATGTCAAAATCCGAGAAAATCATGTTGAAGAGAATGTCATTTGCTTTCTTTTGACTTTGTCTATTTGCAATTTGCTTCAAAACTCTATTTTATACGATTGTTCAAACATTTATTGTTTTTCCACCTAAAATATCATGAAATGAAGTCATTAAAACGTCATTATCTCCCAAAATACTACAACAATTTCATAGAATTTTAGTGTGAAGACGTAGCATTGATGCAGCATAAGGTACTGAAGGTTTAACGTTGATATCTATTATAGTTTTCAAGTTATTGAGAAAATCCGGGGGGAGCATATACACCTGGATAGGAAAAACTTTAGGGATTTCGGTCACTTAATTTTGTGAGGCCCCTTTTTACATTTTTTTCCTCAACTTTTGATTAGCTGATTTAGACCAGGACCCTCAGTATGGGTGCGGCATTTGCTTCTGGGGGTTCATAGGGGCGGCATTTGCCAATGGGCAATGGGCATTTGTCCAATTTAGAGGGCGCCTGTTTTACCCCGTGGGGGCGGCATTTGCTTATTGTCCGGTAGGGCGCCTGTTCTGCTCCCTGGGGCGGTATTTGCTTCTAGTGGCGCCTATCCTGTTCCTAAGTCGCCATTTACTTCTTAGGAGTGCTAATTGTCCGATTCCCAGGAGTGCCTGTCAGTGGCGTGCGCAGAAATTCACAAAGGACCAGGTCATTGCCTTGATGCCTGAGGGACGCCACCCGATCGACAGGGGCGCCATCAATATTGGCGAAATTTGTGCGGGGGCGCCTCTCCTTCCGCACCGTACGGAAGGAGTCACTAGCCCCGTCACTAGCCGGACGGGCGCCGTCACTGGCCAGGGGCGCCGTCACGGGCGGATAGGGGTAGTCACTATCCAGAGGGGCGCCTTTACTGGTCAAAGGGGGCGCCGTCACTGGCCGGAGGGGCGCCGTCACTGGCCGGACGGGCGCCGTCACTGCTGGTCGGAGGGGCACCGTTACTGGCCGGAGGGGCGCCGTCACTGACCGGAGGGGCGCCGTCACTGCTGGTCGGAGGGGCACCGTTACTGGCCGGAGGGGCGCCTTCACTGGCCGTCACTGGAGGGGCGTCGCATTCTTCATGACTGGGGTGGCAATTGCCACCCCAGTTACTATGTTAAAATACGCCCTGGAGTGGGCCCTGGTGGAATTCATTTTCCCATGTTCTAAATTTGTATAAGCAATTGTGAAACTTGTGTCATGCCGCGAAGAGGCGCGAAATTTTCACTTTTCACTGTAGATAGCAGGACTTTGACTGCTGCAAAGACATTTTTACGATAAATTGCTCACTTCCCCCGCAAAAAGTGTGTGTGTGGGGGGTCACCACCCCTCTTTCTGATAGAGGGAGGGGGGGGGGCGTCCTCCCGACCCTCCCGTCGGCGACGCCCCTGCATGTTACGGATGAAATTTCCTTCGCTTTCCTTTCGGAGCAGCGGCGTGTCGAAAGGAAAAAGAAGGAAATTTCATCCGTAACCGAATGAGCCCATTTCCACGTCGCAGGGGTGTAGGATCCTATTCAGTTGAGGGGGCTTCAGCCCCCCCCCCCCCCCCCCCCCCCCAACTTGACTTCAGCCACCCCAACTGGGACGAGGAAGTGGGTCAAATCCGGGAGAAATTTGTATTTTGGTGGATTTTGATGGTACTTTAATTAAGCGATTTTTCCAAGCTCAGCCCTCCCCTCCCAACTTTTCTGGAGAAGCTACGCCCCTGCCACGTCGTATTTTTAATATTCCAATCTTGATTTTAATAGGAATAACATGCAAACTAGAAACAGCTTCTGCCATCAAAAGTGTGTGTGTTTGGGGGAAGGGGTCGGCCGCCATAAAAAGTGTGGGGAGAGGGGTTGACCGCCCCCCCCCCGGTTTTCAAAAGTGTGGTGGGGGTCACGACCCCCGACCCCCCCCCCCCCCCCCGTCAGCGACGCCCCTGCAGGAAACATATTGCATACCCTCAAGATAAATAGCAATGCGTAGGGAAGATAATTGGGCACCACAATACATTTCCCGCCGCTATAGGCGCTGATGATCAACTGCTATCAAGCGGACCGGCGTCTGTGCGTCAGAGCGCATTGTTTACGGCGCAGTTTTGAAGGGATTAGAGGGGATCAGATGTGTTCAAACTTATACGAAATGTTGATGTCTATGAGTGTATTCGAAACCTGAAAGCATTTCTCGCTGAGGTCAATCGTTTGACCTCAAGAGGTCAAAGAGTGCCCGCGAGGTCAAATCTTGGGTACCGCATAACTTTTTCCCTAAAGTACTTACCGAAGTCGTTTCAACGGCTAAATATTCTCACCAGTCTATAGACGGTGCATAACGAGTGATCTGACCGTCCCTGGTCACCGGTTGACCTCAGGTCACAACATAAGTTACCATTATGGCCTATGGGAGAATGACGGGGTAACGCATATTTTCTCCCCAAAATCACTTAGAGAACCCATTCCACCACCATCGCCTTCCATTTAACCCACCGAAGGTGTACAACGCAAGACTTGACCCCTCCAGGTCACCGTTTGATCTCAGGTCACCTGGAAAGGCGTTAATATCCATTTAACGAGCCGTCCAAATACCTATTCGTTGTTTACCGGCCGATTGTGTTCAAACTTATGAGAAATGTTGGTGTCTATGAGTGTATTCGAACCCTGAAATAATGTATCGCTGAGGTTAATCGTTTGACCTCGAGAGGTCATATAGTGCCCGCGAGGTCAAATATCGGGTACCGCATAACTTTTTTCCTAAAGTACTTATCGAAGTCGTGTCAACAGCTAAATATTCACACCGGCCTATAGAAGGTGCACAAAGAGTGATCTGACCGCCCCTGATCACCGGTTGACCTCAGGTCACAACATAAGTTACCAATATGGCCTATGTGAGAATGACGGTGTACCGCATAATGTTTTTTCTTTCTTCCAAAAATCACTTTGATAAACCATTTACTACCATCGCCTTCCCTTTAACCAACCGAAGGTAAGTTTAAACACAATCGGTCGATAAACAACGAATATGGATTTGGACGGCTCGTTAAATCGATATTAGCGCATTTCCAGGTGACCTGAGGTCAAACAGTGACCTGGAGGGGTCAAATCTTGTGTTGTGCACCATCTATAGGCTGGTGGTAACATTTAGCCGTTGAAACGACTTCGGTAAGTACTTTAACCCTCGCCCTACGGAAGCTTTTTTCACCTTCGCTCTACGGGGGTTGGGGGCCTGACAGGCCCCCTGTTAACTTCCAAACCAAGCAACTTAGAGCAATGCGGTAAGAACCAGCATGTTGCCTGTCATGAGAGGAATATAATAATATGCAATTTTTAGGTTTCAGGTCAACGGGTGACCTTCCAGGTCAAGTGAATGACATCAGATTTACCACGTCCAGAACAGCGATTTCGCTCTTAACACGCGCCCTGGAGGGCCTCTGATAATTACACGCCCTGGAGGGGGGGGGGCGGATTTCGCCCCCCCCCCTATGATCTCGAAAACCACGCAACGTAGCGACAAGCGGGAAACGACGTTAGATAGCTCGAGACAAGCTCTTTCGAAAGTATTTCGTTAATTTTTTTTTCAGGTCAATATTGAGGTCACCAGAGGTCATCAAGGGTCAGATTTTCAAGTTTTCAAGACTTCGGTTCGAACACTCCCAAATATCTCGGGAACTATGATAGTTAGCAGCAAACGGAAAAAAGCAATCGAAAGTCATTGAAAAATGCAATCGACGTAGCTGTCCTCAGATTTGAGCTCAGGTCAATAGTTTAGGCTCCAGAGATCATCGAATGTCAAAAAGGTGATTTTTTTTTTCAAAACGGTTTTCCCCAAATAACCTTTTACCTAATAAAGATAAAGCAATAATGTTTACGCCATCGCGTGTGTCTTGTCAAGGCGCTTCGAATCATATTCATGGTGACCGGGTTAGGTCAACTGAGAAATTTGACCTCAGGTCAAGGTCAAGTGGTGACCCAAGTTGGTCATGTTGCATATTGGGAGACGTGTCTCGACGAGACAAACATATTGGTACCGTTTTCTCTTATCTATCTTCATTATGTCGATAGTTATTGATAAAACCGTGTTGGCGGTCAAAAAATTGACCTGACCTTAGGTCACCGATATTAGAAATCCGAGATAAACAAATTGTAAGGTATCTATGACCTTATGAAGTCCTGCAAGATTGAAACCGATCGGCGTAAAACTATGACTGTGGTACTACTGCAAACGTTTTGGAGTTGAGGTCATCACGTGACCTGGTCTGGTGACCTGACCTGAGATGACCTGAGGCCAATAATTTTACATAATGCGGGAAGTTCATTTCTAAACAGGTATACAAAAAACAGCGGCGCTGCGCGCCGCCGTTTTTGCGCTATCCTCGAAAAACCGGAGGGGTGGGCGGATTTCGCCCCCCCCCCTCCAGGGCGCGTGTTAAGAAAACCTCAAAATTAAAAATTGATAAATCTAAATAAAAAGATATGTTCCTTGACTAGTGTTGGCTCATAAATACAGAAAAGGTAATTATTTGTTCGTATCTTGTCAAAAAAAGTAAAAAAGTTGTAAAAAAATGACGTCATCAGATTCTTACACTTAGGAAGCTCAGTCAAAAATGAAGATATTGCTTTGCAATTTGGTATGGGTATTTTCCATACTCAGCTCTCTCACATATATTCCGGTTTTTTTAACATCTTTGAAAATTGTGATTTTGTGGGGATTTAAAAAAAACAGTTTTATTTTATTTTAGGAGTAAAAAACCCAAAATTTTGAAAATCCGAGATTTCCATTTTAAAGAGAATGCCATTTTGTATCTTTGGTGAATTGTGTTTGCAATTTCCTTTAAAACTCAGTTTTCTACCATTTTTTTCTTCTTCACCAACATGACGTCATGAAAACATGAATATCTCCCAAACTACTTGACTAATTTCAATTAATTTTTTTTACAGCATACGTATAATTGTTGTAAACTCACCGAAAATTTCAGCAAGATGCGCTGCACGTGTAAAAAGTTATTCAAGAAAAACCTCAGGGGGCCTGTCAGCCCCCCCCCCCCCCTCGTAGGGCGAGGGTTAAGGAAAAAGCTATGCGTTACCCAATATTTGACATCGCAGACACTCTTTGACCTCCAGAGGTCAAAGATTGACCTTAGCGATAAATGCTTTCGGAGTTCGAATACACTCATAGACACCAACATTTTGTATAAGCATGGATTAACTAGTTGATCCATGGTGTAAGTTTGAACACAATCGGCCGGTAAACAACGAATAAGTATTTGGACGGCTCGTTAAATGGATATTAGCGCCCTTCCAGGTGACCTGGATAGGTCAAGTCTTGCGTTGTGCACCTTCGATGGGATAAAGGGAAGGCGATGGTAGTATAATGGGTTCTCTAGGTTTTTTTTGTTGTTGGAAAATATGTGGTACCCCGTCTTTCTCCCATAGGCCATAATGGTAACTTATGTTGTGTCCTGGGGTCACCCAGTGACCAGGGGCGGTCAGATCACTTATTGTGTACAGTCTATAGGCTGGTGGGAATATTTATCCGTTGAAACGACTTCGATAAGTACTTTAGGGACAAAGTTATGCGATGCCCGATATTTGACCTCGCGGGCACTCTTTGACCTCCCGAGGTCAAACGATTGACCTCCGCGAGACATGCTTTCAGGTTTCGAATACACTCATAGACACCAACATTTCATATAAGTTCGAACACATTTGTACCACTCTAACCCCTTCAAAACTCCGCCGTAAACAATGCGCCCAACACTCTGGACGCACAGCTGCCGGTCCGCTTGGTAGCAGTTGATCATCAGCGCCATCTACAATAGCTTCAATGGGGCACCACAATAAATTTTCCGTCGCTAGAGGCGCTGATGATCAACTGCTACCAAGCGGACCGGCGCGGCGTCTGTGCGTCAGAGTATAGGGCGCACTGTTTAAGGCGGAGTTTTGAAGGGGTTAGAGTGCTACAGATGAGTTGAAACTTATATAAATGTTGGTGTCTATGAGTGTATTCGAAACCTGAAAGCATTTCTCGCTGAGGTCAATCGTTTGACCTCGGGAGGTCAAAGAGTGCCCGCGAGGTCAAACCTTGGGTACCGCATAACGTTTTCCCTAAAGTACTTACCGCAATGGCGGCCATAGGTGGCAGACTGCCACCGCTGCCGTGACACTGGGGTGGCATTGCCACCCCTAAAATTTAGGCCACCTTCAAAATTGTACAGGTGCTGTTTGGTCAAAATTGTGGATTCCGACCGCTGTGAACATATATGCAACAGTTCCCTTCGTCGACCAATGCAAATTTTAGTCACGTTAGTCTATATTGCTATTCAAACTATTATATCTAGTCGTGACCATAATATTCGCCAATTTGACCGAAACTTTCGCTCTATATCGGGTAATCTAAATTTACTTATCTAACCGAGAGCACGCCAATGCAACAGCTGTGCCGGCGCCACTGGGCGGGGCAGGACAGGGCGGCGGCAACGGGCAGAGCAGGGCCAAGCAGGGCGGGACAGGGTAGGGCGGGACAGGACAGGGAGGGACAGGACAGGACAGGACGGGACAGAGGCTGGACAGAGGCAAGACAGGGCAGGGCAGGGCAGGGCAGGGCAGGGCAAGGCAGAACAAGGCAAGGCAGTGCAAAACAAGACAGAGGTGGGGCAGGACAAGACAGATGGTGGAGCAGGGCAGGGCAGAGGCAGGGCACGACAGGGCAGAGGTGGGAAGGACAGGGCAGACGCGTAATATTTTAATTAAAGAAAGAACATATAATTAATGTTAACCCGTGCACAGTCGGGGTTTACGATAACCACAGACTGCCGGGAGGGTGTGGGAGGGGGCGGATAGCTGCCCCCCTAAGATCTAAAAAACCGCACGGTGTAGCGATACGCGGAAGACGTTAGATAACTCGAAACAAGCTCTATCGAAAGTATACCGGCCATTTCTTAGGCCGGTCAATATTGAGGTCACCAGAGTTCATCAAAAGTCCAATTTCGCGCCTATATATGGGTGTCCTTAACACAACCGCATATATCTCCATAACTCAAAGAGTTAGCGACACACGTCATGTGTCGCTACACACGTGTGCATAATTTCGCCTAATGAAACGGTGCCGAGGAATTCTGTAAGACGAAACGGTCCACCGGGTGGTGTGTTTGCTGTTCCTATGTCTTTATATGTCATAATTGTCTTGGCATTAATAAACTTGCATGTTTATACCAAATACGAAATAATAACGAAATAATTATACTTTACTCGATACCTTACCTATACCCACCGCAACATTCAAACATTGCCTTACATATATGTGTTTCGGGTTCCTGTTCCTGCCTTTCAGGTAACGTCGCCGTCTCTCATACCACTCCCGTTTGATAACGAACCTCTGTATTGTTCCACATGCGCCACATGACCCTAATCATCATGGTTCCACATGACCGTGCTGGCACAATCTCCACACCGATCCAATCTCGGCTCACCACCCGCAACCCCCATAACGACAAAAGCGACGCCGGTTCCGCGCGCGGCTGGCGGTTTCCCTAGGGAACAGCGCTCGGGTGGAGTTTCCTATTCACATGGTGTGGCCGCTTCTCCACCAACTTGGTGTTATGCCCCACCAACTTTTGTCAGTTTTGAAGATTTCCTGGCAATTAATAATAATATGGCAATTTTTTACTTCAATAATGGAAAACATCCGGCCAATAAGGCCCACCAACTTTTTCTGTAAAGCTCCACCCATGGAACAGCGCCACTGAAATATTGCACAACCGTTACGTATGTAAGAAACGAATATACTCGTTTCTTCTCCTAATTCCTGTCCAACGTACTGCGTTCCAAGATTATACTTACAGAAGCTCAAGGGCGTATGCAAGGGGTATCCTGGACACCCGCGGGTACCCCCTTGAGCTGAGGGGCCCATTTGATTTTTGTCTTAGGGGCCCTTGGCTGCCCAGACGTACCCTCGGTCGATCTGAGGTACGATCGGTCGGCCCGTGAGGGGGGAGGGGGTCCTCAGTCGCCCTGAAGGTGCCCTCAGTCGGTCTGAAGGGGCCCCAAGTCGGCCTGAGCGGGCCATGTCAGCCTGATGGGCACTCAGTCGGCTTGCGGGGCCTTCAGTCGGCCTGAGGGGGACCCTTAGTCGCCATGAAGGGGCCCCCAATCGGCCTGAAGGGGCTTTGTCTTTCCCAGGCGCACTCAGTCGGCCTGAGGGGTCCTCAGTCGGCCTGAATAGGCCCTCAGTCGGCCTGAGAGGCCCTTAATCGGCCTGAGGTAGCCCTAAGTCGGCCTTAGGGCACTCATTAGGCCTGCGTTAGTCTATGGGGACCCTCAGTCGGCCTTATGGGGCCCTCAGTCGGCCTAACGGGGCCCTCAGTCGGCCTGAGGAGGGAGGGGAGGCCTCAGTCGGTCTCAGGAGGCCCTCAGGAGGCCTGAGGGCACACCCAGTCGGCCTAAGGGGCCCTCAGTCGGTCTGAGGGAGGCCCTCGGTCGGCCTTGGGAGGGAGGGCCCTCAGTCGGCCTGAGGGGCCCTCAGTCGGCCAGAGTGTGGGCCTCCGTCGGTCTGAGGGAGCCCACAGTCGGCCTGAGGGCGCACTCAGTCGGCCTGAGGGAGCCCTCGGTCGGCCTGAGGAGGGAGGGAGGGAGGGGGCTCAGTCGGCCTGAGGGCGCACTCAGTCGGCCTGAGGGTCACTCAGTCGGCCTGAGGGGCCCTCAATCGGCCAGAGGTAGCCCTCAGTCTGCCTGAGGGGGCCTTCAGTCGGCTTGGGGGTGCCCTCAGTCGGCCTGAGGGGCCCTCGGTCGGCCTGAGGAGGGAGGGGGACCTTCAGTCGGCCAGAGGGGGGGGGGGGGGGGGCTCCGTCAGCCTGAGGGGGCTCTCAGTCGGCCTGAGGGGGCTCTCAGTCGGCCTGATGGGGGGCTTCGGCCCGAGGGGCCTTGAGTCAACCTGAGGGGCCCTGAGTCGGCCTGAGTAGGCCCTCAGTCGGCCTGAGGGGCCCTCAATCGGCCTGAGCTAGCCCTCAGTCTGCCTGAGGTAGCCCTCAGCCTGCCGGAGGGGGCCTTCAGTCGGCTTGGGGGTGCCCTCAGTCGGCCTGAGGGGACCCTCAGTCGGCCTGACGGGGGTGGGGCCTTCGACCTGAGAGGCCCTAAGTCGACCTGAGTCGGCCCAAGGGGCCCAGTCAGCCTGAGGGGCACCCAGTAGGTCTGAGGGGCCCTTAATCGTCCTAGGATAGCCCTCGGATGGCCTGAGGCACCCTTGGTTGGTCTGAGCTGGCCCTCTGCCGGCTTGAGTGTGACCTTTGTTTACATGAAGTTGCCCTCGGACCGCCTGACCCCTGATGGGCCTTCTGTCGGTCTGAGGGGCCGTCACTCTTCAGTCGACCTGAGGGCCCATTGGTAGTCCTAGGATGGCCTTCGGATGGCCTAAGGAGGCGCTTGGTCGGCCTGAGACGGCCCTCGGCCGGCTTGAGAGGGCCCTTAGTCGGCATGAGGGTGCCCTCGGTCTGCCTGAAGGGCCCACAGTCGGCCTGGTATGGACATTGACCGGCCTGAGATGAACCTTGGACAGTCCAAACGGCCATCGGTCCGCTTGAGGGGCCCTTGACCGGCTGGGGGCCCTCGGTCGGCCTGACGGGCCTTTGAAGTTTGATGGACCTGAGAAAGCCTTCGCTTGGTCTGAGGGGCCCTTGGTCGGTCAGAGTGCCCTTCGGTCGGCTCAAGGGGCCTTTGATCGGCCTGAGTGTGCACTCAGCCGCCCCTAGGGGCCTTTGATCGACCTGAGGGAGCCTTTGGACCTTAGTCAGACCTCAGAGCTGAGTGGACCTCAGTCGGCCTGAGGGTGCTCTCGGTCGGTCTGAAAGGTCCTCAGACTCAGTTGGGTTAAGGGGCCCTGAACCGGCTTCATGATTCCCATCACCATCTTGTGTGGCCTTGATCGTATTATAAATATAAATAATGACGGTAAACACTCAGAGTGCCCTTCGGTTCACGGTTCACCCGAGCCGCAGCCCTCGCCACCGAAGACGACGGCCGGCCGCGGCGAGACGACATGGTCGATCGCCTTCTGGGGCCGGACGGCCCGATCGCCCTTATGACGGCTCGCCACGCATGGTTGACTTCGGGGCGATTTTGTGCAACCCCAATTATTTATATCATCACAAAATGGCAGCATTTAGCTCAGAAAGCTTCAGCGAACCACATGAGACTTGGCCATTTAACATTTTCCATCGTAACTATTTTTAGAGCCACCCTCAAACAGTGACTTAATGCACTGTCACCAATGTCGGTGATCGCCGCTTGGGTCACATTGTACATCAGCGCCATCTACATCCTTGTCAACTGACATAAATAAGACATAAAAGAAAAGTGCAACAAAGAGCCTCTTGGGCCCATCCGAGGTTGCACCCCCCCCCCCCCCCCCCCCCCCCCCATCCCCCCCCCCCCCCTCCACCAGTCTCGCCCCTTCAAATCACCTTACTCTACCTGCATAAAAGAAGGCTAATCCCACGAGTATTTATGAACTAATCCCTTCTCTGTAAAGTATTTATCTAATCTAATTTTGAAGGAAGCAAGTGTCACTGCATCAGCGACATCCCCTGGTAGCATATTCCAATGTCCTACAACCCTTCTACTGAAAAATGACTGTCGTAGCCTAGTCCTACTTTGTTTCATAATGAGTTTATGCTGATGACCTCTACCTCGATTTTCCCTATTGAACTCAAACATACCCTTTAAATATCCAGAATGCTGACTATTTACAAATTTGAAGACTTCAATTAGATCTCCTCTTAGCCTTCTATATCTAAGTGAAAACATACCCAATTTCCTTAATCTATCTTCATAAGGTAAACTACCAAGACAATTAATCATTTTTGTTGCCCTTTTTTGAACTCTTTCTAACAACCAGCAATCTTTCTCATATGTTGGAGACCAGGCTTGTACACAATACTCCAAATGTGGTCTAACGTATGCACAATACAGTTTTGTTATTACCTTTTCACTCTTGTAGGAAACATTTCTGTTAATGGCCCCTAGCATTCTAAGTGCCTTTTTCCTAGCTTCTACAACCTGGTCTGACGCTGATAGTCTATTGTTTACCACGACACCTAAATCTCTTTCCTTTTCAATCTGCTCCATTTTCTGCCCACCCATTTCATACCTATGTTTACTGCTAACCCGTCCAGTGTGCATAATCTTACATTTACTCAAATTGAATTTCATCTGCCATGCTTCAGACCACTCAACTAGCTTGTCCAGATCTGATTGAAAAACATCCTGATCATGTTTTCCTCTAATAATCCTGACAACTTTTAGATCGTCTGCAAATTTCAACACTTTGCTGTCTATACTGTTCTCAATTGCATTCACAAATATTATAAAAAGCAATGGGCCCAGGACTGAGCCCTGTGGAACCCCACTGAGAACCTCCTTCCATTGTGATTGGCACCCATTCAATATAACCCTTTGCTGGCGTCCTGAAAGCCACGTTTCTATCCAATCCAGAATCTTGCCCCTGATCCCATGAATTTTAAGTTGCAACCCCAGTCTTGTATGGGGGACTTTGTCAAATGCTTTACTGAAATCAAGAAAAGCTACATCTAGCTGTTTACCCTGATCAACGCTATCTGTTGCAACATCCAAAAACTCCAGAAGATTAGTTAAACAAGAACGGCCCTTCCTAAAGCCATGCTGTGTATCTTTGATGAGTTCATTTTGCTCCAAGAATTCAACAATCTTATCTTTGATGATTGATTCAAGCACCTTGCAGACTAATGAGGTCAGACTAACTGGTCTATAGTTTTCCTCTTTACTTCTATCTCCCTTTTTATGAATAGGAACAACATTTGCTCTTTTCCAATCAAGTGGAATTTTACCATCTGCAAGTGATTTAGAAAATATTATGGCTAATGGAACCGACAACTCCCTTTCAGATTCTCTTAAAAGTCTAGCATGGATTTCATCAGGTCCTTCTGCCTTGTTAGGCCTTACTTTCTCTAGATATTCTAGAACAAGTTCACTACTTATGCCACCTAGCTCTCCTATAGTCTCCTCTGTCTCTAGCTCAGGCTGAAGTGCTGCAATACTACTCTGGTCCTCGATAGTAAAGACAGATTGAAACTGATCATTAAGCACTTCAACCATTTCACTGTCCTTGCTAACTAACACATCATCTACCTTAAATGGACCTATATTTTTGGAAACTGTACTTAACTTATAAAAACTGAAGAACTTCTTACTATCTGCATTACAATGTCTAGCTAAATCAAGTTCCTTTGCCCTTTTAGCTGCTCTGACCTTTTTCTTAACTGAATTTCTTGCATTCTGGTAGGCCTTCTGATTTATATCTAGTGAAGATCCCTTCAAAATGCCAAATGCACTTCTTTTAGCTTGTATAGCACTCCTTACTTCTGGGGTAAGCCAAACTGGATTGCCCTTGGTTCTGTTACGTTTGTGCCTGAGGGGTATATGCCGATTTTGAATTTGGCTTAATCTAGCTTTGAAAACATTCCAGGCCTCACATGCATCTAAACCTGCCAACTCAACGTTCCATTTTACCTGTGCGAGGTCATTTCTAATACCATCAAAATCAGCCCGGCTGAAGTTTGGAACCATAATAAGGTTATCTTTGGGCCTCATTTCTGATGAGATATTGAATTTAACCATATTGTGATCACTGGTTCCTAGACCTGCACAAATACTCATGTCACTAACTAGATCACTGTTGTCTGAGAATACAAGGTCTAGAATGGAGCAATGTCTGGTTGGCTCTGTTACAAACTGATGCATGAAAAGCTCCTCTTCAAAGATTTGCCTATACAACCTACACTCATTTGTTTCCTCTGCTATACTTTCGTATCCTCTTAAGTTAAAATCTCCCATAATAAGACACTGAGCCCGAAAGTTCCTACGTATTTCCTCACAAATATCTTGGTCTGTTTCAGCTTGGGAGTTCCTTGGAAGATTCCCTGGTCTGTAAAATGCACCTATCCTCAACCTTCCTCTGTTTCCTGTACCAATTTTAATGTCAAGCCAGATTGATTCTACTTCTTTTACTTTACTAGAATCATCAACTCTAGTAGTGCAGTACAAGCTATTTACATATACAAACACTCCGCCTCCCTGCCGTGATTCTCTGCAGTATGAGAACATGTTATACCCTTGTAACTCGAAATCCTGTAGCCTATCCCTATTATACCCCTCACTAACCCATGTCTCGGTTACACAAATGATATCAGGCTTTTCAAGGGCAACATAACACTCAAACTCATCAAATTTAGACCTAATACTTTGGGCATTCAGCAACACACATGTGATCTTATACTTTGAGCTGACTCTACTAATTCTGAGGGAATTATGATCTACTGTCCTATTCTGACATGAACTTCTACCAATGCTTACTTCTTGATGCCCTAGTACTAGCGTCCCTGAACCCCCCCCCCCCCCCCCCCCCCCCCCCCTCCTACCTAGTTTCCCTGAATGACACTTCTGTAGGCATCTCCCAAAGCCCTTGCCCCCTCATCCGATAAGTGAAGCCCATCCTTCATATAGTACCTATGCCACTCATAGAACTGATCCCATAAGTCTACATAACTAAGCCCCATAGCTGAACATAAGTTCTGAACTGAGCTGTTCACAGACAGAGCTCTCGAGTACCACTCCTCACTGGCTCCACAGCGAGGGAGGATGCCAGTCACCAGGTGGGGGGCGTCTGAATTTGACCTTGGACCCCAGGATTTCGCTTGCATTTTTGGCGCGTGTTAGACGATTTGATGTTCGTATGTTTTGGTACTTCTTGCCCCTTCTTGCTTCGTATCTTTGTACCTATCCGAGCTTGTTATCAAGGTAATTGAGTTCAGATAGATATATACATATATTTATATATAAATATTGACAGTATTGGTATGGGTGGGTGTTTTGCACCAGGTTGCAGCCACCGCTATGGTAACGCCAACAAGTGCAAATTTAAACGATTTCCAAAGGACCGCAAGGCTAAGGCCGCTTGGATAAGGGCTGTAAGGTAAGAGTCTAAGAGGACAGTTATTATAATAAGGTACTGGTACACTGTTAAGGAATTCAAATTTGCAATCCACACTGCCACTGGGTTACAGGATGCAGCATTATGCTGATGCATGAAATCAGCCTTGATTTTTGTTTGCAACTTTATGGCCCTTAAGGTCTAAAGAATTTGGTACTGGTGCAGGCATCACACTTCCGTTCACAACACTGTAGGTAGTGTGATGAGCCTGAACAAGTGGCGGGCAGTGCAGCCGGCTTGACAACGTTATTGGGAGGGTATACTTAATGGTGTAGGCCTGTTTGCTACTCAATCACTAACTAATAATTTTGTGAGCCTGTGATTGATGTGCAAGGTCAAATTGTGGTAGCAGCCGCTGTGCGGCCGACCTTCGGTCTCAAATACAAGTCCTGTGCTGCGCCAGGAACAGAGGTTTAGTGACCTATGGTTCCCACCTATGGATCCCACCTCTCCACCTATGGATTTGTTCTCTCCGGGACCAGTTCATGAAACAAAAAATGCAATGCTGCATTAAATGCTCAGTTCAAGCTACGATCTAATTTGAATTTGATTGATGTGAATTTTGTGTGATTCACATTTAATGTTTGATGTTTACCAGCCTCTTACCTTTGGCTTTTTTCCTTACTATTACAGACGACATGATGAACAACCAACAAATTAATCCTGTTTATGCTCCTGCCATTTTGCTGAGGGAAGTTCTGTGCCAGCCATCTTTAAGTACAACAACTACCAGGGTGTACTGTTTGGGTAAGTGCTGAACAAAACACTGTATGACTTTTCCAGTCACTCATTTTGTATGCTGCTTTGGGGCTGTCCATAAATTATGTTACACATTTTCAGCCATTTTTACCCCCATTACACTCTGGTTATGCTGGCCACAGACCCACCCTCCCCATGTTATGCTAATGCAAAGTGTAGTGTAGCATAAAAACCTGAGTGTAGTTGCATTTTGTTAGTGCTGCTGTACCATGCAGTTACTCTGTGCAATGCTGTGCGACTGTGTCACCTGATTCCAAGGTCCCTCTAGCTGTTGGTACTCATTCAAAGGACAGATTAGGCACACATGCATCAGCAACACTGCTTATATATAATTACTATGCCTTAGACTCTTCCCCTCTTGTTATACCCTGGTTGGTCTGAGTAATTGGCCATTAGAAACTTGTGAGTTGTTAAGCCCAAAATATTATTATATTACATCCTAGTTACACTGTTAGGACCGCCTCCCCCTCCTAGCGTAACATAATTTATGGATGTATTGTGCTAACGTTTTAGGAAATGTGTGTGACAAGGAATGTGCATTAGATGTTATTTGTAATTGTCGTCACCTGTCGTCATCAAGTATGCCATAATTTACCATGTTTTGGCCAGTAACTTGTGCAGCTGTAAAAAATGGAATATAAATCCAGAATGAGCTTTTCTCAGTCATTAAAAATAGCACCTAAAGAGTAAAGACACTGCCTAAAATTGATAGAGAACCTATGGCTGAAATGTAGCCACATCTTTCTTATCCATCATGGCTTTTGACAATGTTCTAATTGGGTGTGCATGGATTGTTGTTGCAGTGCTCCTGCGTTACACAGCACCCAGGCCCAGATCGCCTCAGTCACGGCGGCACGTGACCCTCGCCACGAGGCTGCGAGCGGGCCAGTACCCAGCTCGCCCCAGCCACGACGGCACGTGACCCTCGCCACGAGGCTGCGAGCGGGTCTGTGGCCAGTACCCAGCTCGCCCCAGCCACGGCGGCACGTGACCCTCGCCACGAGGCTGCGAGCGGGCCTGTGGCCAGTACCCAGCTCGCCCCAGCCACGGCGGCACGTGACCCTCGCCACGAGGCTGCGAGCGGGCCTGTGGCCAGCAGTAGCACCCAGCTGGACTCAGCAACGGCGGAACGCTGCCCTCGCTGCCAGGCTCCGTCAGCGGCAGCAGATGTCATCAGGGCGCTTGAGCACCGCATCGAGCAGCTGGAGCGTGATGCGGCCGCCAAGAACAGTAAACTCAGAGAAGAAGAGGACAACATGCTGAAGGTGGTCACTGTGGCGCAGGTAAAGGAAAATACATCGCATGATAGGCTTTGGTTGAAGTTTTCGCGTAACAAGACATTTTGAGGTACCTTGTGCATTACTTCTTCTTTCAACTTTGTTTTTGAAGCTCCGTGAGAGTAAAAGAAACGAAGGAAGCATGTTGGTCTATTTGTCTTCAGATAATATCTTTATTAAACAATGTCTTTAGTAGATACTGTCATCCACTAACATGAGTGGAGAATCGTTTCTTGGTGTGGCATTGGCCACACCTGCCATACTACATTCTCCACACATGTCCACTGATGATACGAGAAGCGCTCGTGTTCACGTTTTGATTACTCTTGGTTCTAGCTTCGCGTCATGAAGACCGCCAAACGACCGAAGGCGTAGGACGACGACAGTCTCCCTAAGGCTCTGGGGATGCGCGCCAGCATGTCCCGGAAGCTGTACGACTACCTGCGCTGCAAGATGAGGTCAGCCAATTTTTTTTCTTTATTCGCGTTGTATTGGTGACCAGCTATCTCCATCCATATGATGAATCCATTTCCCATCACTGTTAAAATTGTAATCCGTGAATCCCCTGATAACAGTTCATTGATTGTTTGTTTCTAGCTGGCCTCTTCCGTCAGCGAGGACCCTGCGTCGCTGGGTGGCGACGTTCAAAATCACCCCAGGCTCCTTCTCCAGCATGCTTGGCTTCCTGGAGGCGGCCTCCGGCAGCATGGAGCCGCTGCAGACAAACTGTGTTATCTTGTTCGACGAGATGGCCATCGACTCCCGACTGGTCTATGACCACACGCAGGACATCGTCCGAGGTCCTCACGCACAGGCGCAAGTCGTGATGGTGAGCAATTATGACGAAGGCTACATAAATGGTTGTACCAAATCACTAGATCATCAATCAATGTAATTTTACCAAATAGTCAGTATGTTAATAATGCATGCCTCTGATGCATTGCCCGGTTGGTGTCTTATCCTGAAAAGATGACCGAAGCATGCACTGGTGCGCGAAGCGAAGCTGGAGGTATGCATTAGAGGTGGCAAAAGTTGACATTTTTGGGACCCAGACCCGACCCGGTCCCAAAAGCTGAAAAAATGGACCCAGTTATACCCGGTGCAAGACAAGTTTAGACCCAGCGGACCCAACTAGCAAAATGTTGTCTCGCAACTAATATTGACAAATCTGCACTCTGCCAGGGGCGGATCCAGACAATCTTCAAGGGGGGGGGGGGGGGGGGGGGTTATCAATTGCAGTGGTGCCCCTACCCATACTCAAATTTGAAAACTCAACGGATTTGGTCCACTATATTTTTAGGGTGCCTCTATTTCAGCATTTTTTTTAATTGACAACGGTGGCTATAGGTATTTGCAATATCAGTCGTACCCTTTGTATCATTTAAAGTGCCGCGGATGGTGCTCAAATATATTATTTGTACAGTCAAGGGCGGCCCCAGACGGCTGATGAAGAATTGACCAAGAGGGAAGTCTAGGTTCATGACGGGGGAGGGGGGGTTGGAAGACGTCTTTTTACGAGCAGTACATCTTATGCATGCGATAACTATTATTGCGCCGCGAATCGGCGCCAAAATTAGAGGTTTTGAGCGGGTTGGAGAACTAATTTTTGCTATTGGAACCAGCATGCAGGGTCAAAACGAGGAAACATCTGGAGCAAAAGGTGATGTCAAAAGACATGTTGTCTTCCCCCCCCCCCCCCATTTAAGGCCAAAGGTGGGGCCATGGTCCCCATATCTCCCCCCCCCCCCCTGCGGCCGTCAGTGTGTACAGTCTATATAAGACCCTTTTGTACTGGAAAAGAACATTGATTGATTTTCACCGCGTAGCGGCGCATATTTTTTGTATTTTTTTTTGTCTGGATAACTAGGCCCTAAAAAAATCGAAAGGTTCTATAATCTATATGTATCAGCCCAAGGGAGCCCTCAGGGCCCCTCGAGTCCGATACGTTGTTGCCTCTGGTATAAAGGCACGTTGGTGCCCCTTCATAGCCCAAGGGACGGGAGGCATGAAGGGACATTTTTTTTGGCATAATTTAGCAATTTTAATGTAGTATCATTTCACGATTTTTTTCTCCAGCGACCAATGCTTGTTATTTCATGGCAGCACCAGACCATTGTTTTCCCTCCTGGATTTAAGGAGGCACAGTGCCCCGGTGTCTCCCCTCGCCCCACAGTGCCGTCTACCGTCACGATGGTGCCCCTGTCACACCGGCGAGGTGGTGTCCTTGGTTCACCGGCACGGTGGTGCCCCCTGATATACCGGCGCGGTGGTGCCCCCTGGTATACCGGCGCGGTGGTGCCCTTGGTTACACAAATACTGAATGATTTGCGCCGCGTAGCGGCGCGGATTTTTTAATTTTATTGGTGGTAGAACTTTGGGTGAGTAACTTCGCCCATTTTGCAACAGTCTAGTATGCATCATCCACTTTGTTACATGAAACCGAGCAACATGTGAAAATGTTGCCCGGTTAATATTTTTTTGTAGCTTTTGAACTTCACCATGTAACAATAGGAAATATATCAGACTGATATTTTTCGTAACACTGTCCTAATTTGTGGTCCTGTGGTCCTGACCCTCCACCTCCAGGTCCGCTCCATTTTCGTAACACTGTCCTAATTTGTGGTCCTGTGGTCCTAACCCTCCACCTCCAGGTCCGCTCCATTTTCGTAACACTGTCCTAATTTGTGGTCCTGTGGTCCTGACCCTCCACCTCCAGGTCCGCTCCATCACCGGCTCGTGGAAGCAGCCGGTGATGGTGTCCTTTGACACCGCCATCACGGCACCCATCCTCTTTGACCTCGTCCGCGCCCTGGAGGCACTCGGCTACCCAGTCCGCGCCGTCGTGAGCGATATGGGCCCAAAGAACATGGGCCTGTGGAAGGCCCTGCAAATCACGCACAACGGCACTACTGGCATCCTGAACCCGTGCCACCCGGACCGGTGAGGACACTGATCACGCTCAGCGGCTGTTATACATTTGGTGAGGGAGGGATAGCTCAGTCGGTAGACCGTTTGCACCCGTGCCAAGAGGTCCCGGGTTCGATTCCCCGAAAGTGTGAGCGGCCTCCCGCGGAGGCATTGTTCCTGCCTAAGTTCAGTGGGAGTTGAAGAGGACCCGATTATAATTGGCATTATGAGCTTGTGAGCTGTTAAGCCCAAAACTATTATGTTTCGACTTTTGTTTGTAAAAAAATGTGTGAAGCTCAAGCATTAGTCATATTGTATTGTGTTGACTATTGATCTTGTTTACAGTCACATCTGGTTCTTCGCGGATGTCCCGCACGTGATGAAAAACATCCGCAGCCACGTCCTGGATGACGGTCTGTACCTATGTGAGCGGTCAGGTACCGCGGACGTGGCGCCCGTGCTGGACCGGGCGCTGCTGCAGGACCTCGTCAAAGTCGCGTCCGAGCACGAATTCAAGATGTGCTTCAAGCTCACCGAGAGGCACATCACCGTACGTACCGTTGTACCATGTAGTATCGTTGATTAATTTTAGACAGTGTAATCAGTTGCACGTTACATTAAATCGGATTCCCATTACTCGGGTTATTCGTACATCGTTAGCATGAATTGGTAAACAGTGGCACTAATGGCGGCGGTGCGTGCGTTTTTAACAGGGCTGTAGAGCCAGAGTCGGAGTGGGCAATGTTTGTGGCAATAAGTTGGGGCCGGAGTCAGAAGCTATAGAATAAAAAATCCGGGTTCGGGGTCGGGTCGGGGTTGACTCTTGCAAAACGGCATCGACTCCGCAGCCCAAATTTGTCGATTTGGGTGGGAAATGACACCCAAATGTGAAATGTTTTCCACTCTTTTACCCATTTTAAGAGTGAATTTTCCTCTCCCAAATTATGAATTGTGATATTGATTCTGACATAAATATTGACTAAAAGTGCATGATTTCAACGAAAACTACTGCTTTTCATATTCCAAACAGAAATCAATATTGTACCATTTTCGACATAATTTTCCACTCGTGTTTTTTTTTGCTCGAATTTCCTACTCTGACACCCCAGCAAAAATGGAATTTTGGGACACTGCGGCGCAGTCCTCGTTTTAACCCTCGCCAGTGCAGCGTCCGATACCAACGTGACCATGCAGGAGGGGGGGGGGGGTACGACCCCCCCCCCACCTGGCGTGTCGGCCCTAATGGAGCTAAAGCTTCCATTCAGAAACGAGCGTGTTGCTTGTGACGAGAGGAAACCATTGATAACCGATTAAAGGCCCTGGGTCATTATGTTTTCTCTGAGGTCATGTCAAGTCATGTAATTATGGTCATGTCCGGTCATGTCATTATGGTCATGTCCGGTCATGTCAAGTCATGTCATTATGGTCATGTCCGGTCATGTCATTATGTGACCTCTGAGGTGTGCAAATGCCATTTTCCGTGTCCGGCAGGCCACACACGCGGACCGGCAGAACGTGCGCCTAGCGGCGCAGGTGCTCAGCGACACCACTGCAGCCGCCATCCGGGAGCTGTTCGAGGGCGAGGAGGCGGCCGCCAGGACCTGCGCCACCATCGACGCCGGCTTCGATGTGCTGAACTCCCGCTGCCTGTTCGCCGACAAGCCGCTCCGCTGCGCTCTCGGAGTCACCGAGCACTGGGAGCAGCAGAAGGAGGCGCTGGAGCAGCTCCGTCAGCTCCTCGAGACGGCACGGTTCGGCGGCAAGAAGTGGCTGCTACCCTGCCAGAAGGGTTGGATCGTGTCGATCCGCTCCACGCTCGCGCTGTTCGACGAGATGCGGCGGGTGGCGGGCTTCTCGTTTCTCCTGACGGCGCGCCTGAACCAGGATGCCCTGGAGTCTTACTTCAGCACCATTCGAGCGCGCTTCGGGAGCAACGTGAACCCGTCGCCCGTCGAATTCCTCCAGCGCGCGCGGCTGCTCCTGATCGGCGCAGACCCCGCCGCCGCCCGCAACACAGCCGTCCAGCCAGAGTGCGCCGCTCCCTCGGCCTTCCTGCAGGCGACCAGACAGCCGCAGCCTACGGAGGAGGCGGAGATCGTCAGCGTGTCGGTGGTGGCCCGAATCTGTGAGCCGGCCGAGGGGAGGAGGAGCCGGAGCCGGAGGCTGCTGAGGCCATCCCGACAGCCGTCTTGGAGGAGATTGGCCTGGCCTCGTGTGGCGATCCAACGGAGGCCGGCCCCTCGGAGTCGGACGCTGAGACTCGCGCGCAGAGTTACGGCATGGCTTATGCCGCGGGGTTCCTGGCCGCCAAATGCGCACGCTCGGACCCCTCTTTGGGTGTGCGCACCGCCGATGCCGTCGCCGAGGAGGTGCCGGACGACGCCCGCTGGATCACCCTGCTGAGCCGAGGCGGCCTCACGGTGCCCTCGCGGGAGTGGCTCGACACCTTCAGGGAAATGGAAGCCACCTTTTGTTCCGTCCATCACGGCAAGGGTCTGCCACGGCGCAACAAGGAGCTCGACAACCTCTCCCGCGAGCCCGGTGTCGTCGGCGGCCTAGTGGCCTTACTGCGCGAGAGGTGGCCGCGGCTCGACCCCCGCGTGCTGACCGCCTACGCGCAGCTCCGGACGAGGTTCCGAATTCGCTACGTCGCTCAGCTGCGAAGGCGAGATCACGCGGAGGCGCTAAAGGATGCCGCGACCAGGCGCAAGACGACGGCTAGTGGGGCTGCGAGAGGATCTGGTAACCCACTGCCGGCATCCAGCCGAGTGATTCGGAAGCGCCGACAACTCCACCGAGGCGCGGCCCATTTGTAGTTGCCGAAGCGGGGAGCGGGTACAAGGTTTGTGAACGTTGCGCTCGCGCGACACCCGTGTCTGTGCCGGTTCGAGCAGTGCTGTGGACGGGCCTGGGAGTCAGCTGTGAGCGGAGAGCTGTGCGTAGTGGATTTTGACTTTTTTTTAGCCGGGGTTGGTTGTTGATCCGTTGGTTTTGAGCCGGGCCAGTTGATCGGCTGAGTTGCGTTGAGTGAACGATGCGTTACGTTGAGCGCTCTGTTGATATTATCACCGTTGGGTGGTGCGTTTTGTGAGGTGGCGCTGTTGCGCTATCTCACGGGCGGTGACCTGGCGTTTGCGTGCACACGTGCCAGAATCACGGACACGGATTATGTGGCATCGCTCCCATCTGATGTGCAAACGTACTTATGTTTTGCGTTTTTTTTTTATCGAACACCAAGTGTTCACTCACATCCATCGTGCGCTAGCCGATGTGGTGCTGCTCGTAAAGTGCGTGATTGATTTGTTGGACATATCGAGCTCGTTAAGAAAGCCTGGTTTGTCATATGTGCAAATCATGAAATACTTGTGTGTATGGTGGTTGGGTGGGCCCGTTGTGAAAATTATGCGATTTATCGGATGTTTGGTTGAGTATTCCTGTGGCTGACGATTGTGGCGCGGTTGGTCGCATTTGTCTCGCGACGCGTCGACATCTGCGAACAGTGTTCATTGTCATTGATATGTCGGTAGCAATGCAGTATTCGAGTGATTTTTCGTTGTTTTGCGTTTCGGCCGATCCGTCACCTGTGACGCTGCAATAAAGTAATTTATCCTGCAAAAATGTCAATTATATTTGAGGATTTCCGGAAATCTTCTCAGTCATAAGACAACCTATAATATATTTTCTTAAAAAAACAAGGGGTCCAACAGCTAAAGTCGAAGGGGCCCACCAAAGTCTGGGGCCTACTATTGCTGCGTGGCAGCTTCCCGTGACCGAATCTGCCCTGGATCCGCCACTGCTGACACATTCCCTCCCAAAAACTCGGAGTTCAATTGCTTGTACTTCAAAAACGGACTTCAAACGAAATTGACCCAGCTAAAGCTGCTTCGACTTACTTTAAAACAAGAAATATATCAATTTTCGACCGTTTTCGGTCCTTTTGGTGGGACACTGTCCCCATGCTTCCCTCATCCTGCAAGGCCCCACAGTGCATATACATACACAAGTCTGGGGCGTCCGTCATGTGACCAATTTGACCTGCTGCTTAGATAATCGACTAACCAGCGCTGACCTGTCCTGTCACCGGGGCTATAGACCCGGTGATGTGCCCAGTGCCCACTGCCGCTGCCGCTGTCTCCGGAATCCAGAGCTGTGCGCAGAACGATGCGCATTGCACAACACCGATCTAGTCTGAGGGGGACATGATTTTGCCCCCCCCCCCCCCATAAATTTGTAAGAGGGGGCCCTACAATAAGTTGACTGATGCCCGAGGCGCCCCAGCCAGCCTGAGGGGCCCTCTAAGGCCAACAGAAGGGCGAAAGCCCTCAGTCGGCCTGCAGGGGCCCAGCAGGGTAAAAGTGCTGATCGGCAGCATAAGAATTAGTTATATCGTTAGACAACTGCAAAAATATCACTCCTAAATCCTAGTCTGAGACTGGTTATTGATTCGACTCTGATGAATCAATTACATTTTTCAATCAAAATTCCTAGAAGGAAACAAAATACTGATTTAACACAGGATCTTTTGATTCATGAATCATGATTGAATCAAAATATGCACAGTAGCAAGGCAGATTGAATCAAAAGATTGTTTCAATGTTGTTTCAATGGTGAATCAAACATGCATTGATCAAAACATGGTTTGATTCATTGAATCGGAAATAATCATTTAGGTATCAAAATTGTTACCCATGGATCAAACAGTAATTGAATCATTCATGTTCCATAGTTAATCGTGATTGAATCATTTAACAAGGTTTAATCGATAACCAGTCTGTATCCGACCGCTGACGTCCATTACAACGCATTATACTCTTACGCACGATATGACTATCCAATTGTAACTCTAAGTTCTTCACGAATTTAAATTATACAAATATATATTTACCACCATATAAAAGCTGAATAAATTATGTACATGACTCTGTGAGCTTCTTTGAGATATCTTGCCGGATGAAGTCATGAAAAATCCATGAAGAAAAAATTACACGATTTCCCATTATAACCCAACGGGGCCAAAAGCGCGATGGTCCCACGAATATCGCAAGTGCCCTCGCCACAAACGCACGTTCACGTAACCGAATTCAGACGCCCCCACTGTATTTATATCCACTGTGCCAGTCACAATGACTGGTTTCCTGGACTCCTTCAACCTCTGCAGCAGGCTCCGGTACTCCGCTACTATTCTCACACTCTGTCTAGGTCCTATGTTGTTCACCCCCACCTGTATTATAACTGTCTCTGGGCTACTCCTACCCAGTTCTGCCTCAATGACAGGGCCCATATCAACTACTTTTGCCCCCGGTTTAACTATACATTTGTCCCTCTTCCCACAGAATGTTCGCCTTAAGGGCCTTACCCTGACATACCCCATTAGCCGCACCCAAGCCGTCGACGTTGATGCTTTTATAATAGAGGATAGAGGATGCAAAATGTGATAAATTTACAATATATTTTGGTCTCGTCTATTTATTTCAAGTAATACCACATTTTTGGTGGAAAAGTGTGAATATTTCCCTTCAAGTGGCATGTATGCCTCGTCCAGGCATTTTCGCAGCGAAGCAATCATTTGCTGCCACCTTGCGGTTGAAGCGCGAACTTGAAGTTCTCAATCCAACGCTATAGCTCACACTGGCTAACACATTGCCGCCGGGATAACTCCCTTCCAAGGCCATACATAATAGGTAGTCATCCGGCGATTCTACAGATTCGTGACGTCAGAGCGTGACGTAGGTCGGGTCCATCGGCCTCCTCCGCCGTTGCAGTTCATGTTATTTTGGGATAAATAAATACCCTCTAGCTCGAAAAGTAAAAATGTTACGTAAAAGGCAAAGACAGCGTAAAAAGCTCAAAACGAGGCGAATCGAACTGACTTGATCATTTTAGGCTCAGGTCAATATTAAGGTTACTAGAGGTCATGTCATCAAAGATCAGGGCCTTGATCACGGTCCCCTTGCGGTTCGGCGGTCACCAGCAGGCTCTAAGCCCCGCCCCTTCGATGCACTTTTGAATTTGACCTAAACCACGTGAGATTGGTATGAATCGACGCGTCCTGCGAGGCGAACACGATGACATCAAATCATTGCTGCATCTTTTTTATAAGTTATTTGCGAAGAACAGTTTTAACCGACCGCAGACATGCGCCAGAATTGACCATGGGTGAAACTTTGTATACTTTTAGGTCCCACATGGGATCCCATTGTAAAATTGTGGGACCTCATCAGCCATTTTGGGACCTCAATGTTGGAGGCCCTTCTTAAGATCGAGATATACAAAACAATCCGTGCATAGAGGAGGCTTCCTCTCCTCTGACTGAGTAGGAGGCCCCTCCTCTCCTCTGTGCTGAGTAGGAGGCCCCTCCCCTCCTCTGTGTTGAGTAGGAGCCACTCCTCTCCTCTGTGCTGAGTAGGAGGCCGTTCCTCTCCTCTGTGCTGATGAGAAGGCCCCTCTGCTCCTCGGTGCTGAGTAGGAGGCCCCTACTCGGAGCTGAGTAGGAGGCCCCTACTCTCCTCTGTGCTGAGTAGGAGGCCCCGATCATCTCTTCTGTGCTGAGTAGGAGGCCCCTCCTCTCCTCTGTGCTGAGTAGGGGGCCCTCATCTGTGCTGAGTAGGAGGCCCATCCCCTCATCTGTGCTGAGTAGGAGGCACATCCTCTCCTCGGTGCTGAATAGGAGGCCCTCCTCTCCTCGGTGCTAAGTAGAAGGCCCCTCCTCTCCTCGGTGCTGAAAAAGGAGGCCCTTCTTCTCTGCGCTGAGGAGGAGGCCCCTCCTCTCCTCGGTGCTGAGTAGGAGGCCCCTCATCTCTTCTATGCTGAGTAGGAGATCCTTCCTCTCCTCTGTGCTGAGTAGGAAGCCACTCCTCTCCTTGAGGAGGAGGCCTCTCCTCTCCTCTGTGCTGAGTAGGAAGCCCCTCCTCTCCTTGAGGAGGATACCTCTCCTCTCATCTGTGCTGAGTAGGAAGCCCCTCCTCTCCTTGAGGAGGATACCTCTCCTCTCATCTGTGCTGAGTAGGAAGCCCCTCCTCTCCTTGAGGAGGAGGCCTCTCCTCTCCTATGTGCTGAATAGGAAGTCCCTCATCTCCTTGAGGAGGAGGCCTCTCTTCTCCTCTGTGCTGAGTAGGAATCCACGTGCGGTGTGCACTGTGCCCGCGTCACTGCTCCCTCCACGTGCGGTGTGCACTGTGCAACGCAAGTAGCCGTCCCGAGATGCACGGGTCAATGAACGCGAGCAGCAGTCGCCGCCGGGAGGCATATTTCCCAAGTGTATACAGCTGGCGGGCGTGTTTGGAAATAGCAACCACTTATGGAGACATAAGTCGGTAAAAATATAGATTTGCTTTGATTTTTTTAGGCATCATCCATACTTGGTTCTCCAATATATCTTCCGGTTTTTGAATATGTTTGAAAAGTTTGATTTTGGGAAATTGTTCCCCCCCAAAATATTATTTTGGGGGGAACAATTTCCCCAAATCAAACTTTTCAAACATGCAAAAAAACGGAAGATATATTTGAGAACCAAGTATGGACGATGCCCTCCCCAAAAAAGCAATATCTATATTTTTGACTGACTTATGTCTCCATAAGTGGTTGCTATTTCCAAACACGCCCGCCAGCTGTATACACTTGGGAAATATGCCGCCGGGAGAGGAGAGGAGAGGAGAGGAGAGGAGAGGAGAGGAGAGGAGAGGAGAGGAGAGGAGAGGCGAGGCGAGGCGAGGCGAGGCGAGGCGAGGCGAGGCGAGGCGAGGCGAGGCGAGGCGAGGAGAGGAGAGGAGAGGAGAGGAGAGGAGAGGAGAGGAGAGGAGAGGAGAGGAGAGGAGAGGAGAGGAGAGGAGAGGAGAGGAGAGGAGAGGAGAGGAGAGGAGAGGAGAGGAGAGGAGAGGAGAGGAGAGGAGAGGAGAGGAGAGGAGAGGAGAGGAGAGGAGAGGAGAGGAGAGGAGAGGAGAGGAGAGGAGAGGAGAGGAGAGGAGAGGAGAGGAGAGGAGAGGAGAGGAGAGGAGAGGAGAGGAGAGAGGCATGTTCCGCTGCCGGGCTGGGCCCGGCGCTCCGCCATCTATTACAGGACAGGAGTCGAAGCCGAAGCCAGGCTTACCAAGTGAGTTTCAGTGTCACCGTGGCCGACGGTGCTCGGTGAGATTCGATTATATTTGTGTGCACAGTGCTACGGGGGGGGGGGGAGACTTTGTGCTACGGTACTCTGTCATAGTGATGAGGTTTGCCGGCTAATATTTTTATATCCAGACCGTAACGTTCGTTCCGCCGTCGACAGGCCAGCTGGCCTACCATGCTGGGTTTCACATGTGTCTGCAGAACTCTGACATGTGATTCATCCCCAGTGTCGGATGTCTGTGACCTGCGCCCGTTGGGTTCTATGCCCGGGGGCGTTCTGAGTGACTCACCATGCGTGCAGCCTACCTCGCTCTGCCAGTGCTAAGCGTGTTCTGTGCTTGTCGTGCCCTGGAGGTGGTATTCCCCACCGACACAGACCCACAGCTCTCCTGCCCGCGACTAGACTGCACCTCCCGCGCCGGCGGTGACCCCGCTGACCCCGGGGTAACACTAGTCGTCGAATCTCCCTTCACCTCGCCGCCAGTCGGGGCCGCCGTGCTGGTCCTTCTCGACCCAGCCCGAAGCCCCTGCGAGCTGAGAGTGTCTCGGTACGGCTGTGCAGACATCAATCCGTCCCCCTGAAGGTTGGAGCCCGTAGAGGGCGCTCAGGACCACGAGGAAGCCTACACCACCACCGATGCCGTCGACGCCACCGCTGATCCCTGGCTCGCCAAACGGCCTTAGATCGTGTGGTGTTCAGTTCATGTATTTGCGAATCATTCCATATAAATGGCTTAATGTTCGATTCGAGTGAAAAGGATACAAGTTGGGCGATACAAACGAAAAACACGACAGACAATTTAAAACACGCATCGCACACACACAAGAAATCGTGGTAACTATGTTAATAAAACGAACGAATTCAAGCTTTCACACACCGCCGTCACAATTTTCGAGTTGGGATTTTAGCACGGCGAGGCTCCGGGAGGCCATAACGGCCGGCGTCAGGTGGTTCCAAGACGAGGCCGCCCTATAGGAAAAAGCCCTGCGCGACATGGATAGCCGGAAAGCGGGCAGTTCTAGAGCACCAGCCACCGCGGCCCGCGTGAGGCGCTCACTCACAGCGGTGCGAGGGATGAATAGCGATCGGACCGCTGCCGGGGCGCGGGGATCGTTTAAGGCTCTGTAGACGCCGATACAGTCGCGGCGCGCAACGAGGTCGCGTATCAGTTTGCTAGTGTTTTCGCGCGATTTTAAGTTTCGGCCACCTGCAAGATTTGCCTGGTATTCGCAAGAAGTGTTTTCGGAGCGACCGAAGTGATTTTCGTGCCTCTTTCTTCCGTGTTTAATATTGTTTTCCTCATTTAGTATTTTCAATATTTGGCCATGGGCCTCGCCCGTCGAAACTCCTCTCTACCGTTTCTGGAGGAGGCTACCACCGCCGTCTCCACCAATTGCAAGGCTGCGCACTCCCCTACCGTCTCAAGTCTACCGTCGGCGTCGACAGCAGCCCGCGCGCTGGACAGGGGAACTCTGTCCACATGGCCGACCCTCCTACCGCCATCAATCACTCGCCACCTGGCGCTCACCCGGGCAGTGGCGGCGTAAGGCGGCACCGCAGGGGGAGAAGAGCCGGCCATCGCGTCCAGGCACGTCGTCGTCACGCCATCGATGAGGAACATCAACGACGCCTGAACCAAGGCCGTGCTCTGATCCCCCTCACAGGCCCTGAATCCGCCTCTGGAACAGGGATCATGATCTCCAGTCGCCGGATCACGCCCATGGGGCGAGAACCGTCGGCTGAACCCGGCACTGGGGCACAGCCGCCCTGTCGTGTAGATTGCCAAACGCTCCCGCGCTGTCTGCTACGGCCGCCTCGGCTACCTCAACGCAACCAACCAGACCAAACAGCTATTCAAAGCCCGCTCAACATCTGTCACCTAAACATACGTTCACTCACTGCCAGACTTGAGGAAGTGAATGAACTATTAATCTCCCACAAACTCGACATATTGTGTCTGTCGGAAACATTCCTGACCGCAGAAGTGCGCACAGATTTTCTCGTTTTTCCGGGTTATAGAATTTACCGCTCCGATAGACGCCAACCTCGACGAGGAAGAGAGAAAGTGCGAGGTGGCGGCGTCGCCATCATCTGCCGTGAGTGTCTATCAGCAGAAAAACTATCAATAGTGAACTCTGAACCGACAGTGGACGCCCTCTGGCTCTCAGTGACACGCCGCGGCCGAACAGTGGTAGTGGGCGCCATCTACAGGCCACCAGACAGCGCCACCAGCGGATTCATCGAAACACTCCGAGACCAGCTCCAAGATACCATGACGCGAGGCACTCCAGTCTTTCTGCTCGGCGACACAAATCTAGATGTCTCGACACCAAATTCACCAAACATTCGAAAATATCTTCAACTCTTATCTGACCTCAACCTACACCAGCTCGTCAGTGAACCGACGCACCTTTTACCGAGACCAACAATTTTAGACCATATTATCACTAATCAGTCCGATCTACACTCCTCAGCCCGCGTACTCCCTGACTCACTCAGTGACCACCAGCCTGTTACCCTTTCCGTATCACTCCCAAGAATCCGCACCGTGCCCGAAGTCCGCCACATCAGACGCTGGGATCGGACAGACTGGGACAGCGTCAGTCTCGACCTCCTGCTATCCGATTGGGGTCCATTGTATGCGGCCGGCGGCGTAGACGACAAGGTAGGAGAGTTTATGCGGATATGGAACGGAGTCATCGATCGCCACTGCCCCTTGGTACAGGTGCGATCAAGTCGAAAACGAGGCTGCCCATGGTTAACACAAGATTCGGAGCTCCGCGACCTCATGGCACAGCGGGACGTGGCGAGAAAAAAATGGAGAAAACACCTCACGGATGAAAATCACGCAATCTACAGGAGGCTGCACAACAGGGTCCGCAGTCGGCTAGTACGTGCCCGCAGGGACTTTCTGTGCAGCCAACTTACCAACAATGACTATCGTAGCTTTTGGTCTAGGTTCAATCAATTTGCAAAATGTGCTGATGCGGGGAGCGCGAACGCGGATATTAAAATCAGGGGTGAGATAGCCGACCAGTTTAATGAGTATTTTGCAAGTGTCGGTTCCAACATCGCAAATGACCTGCAATCAAGTGTTCATTCTGACCAGTCTGAGCCGCGTCCTCCGACTGTTTGCACGTCTCGTTTTCAACTTCAGCCTGCCACTCTTCCCGAACTTTCAAAAGCAGTGAGTCAAATGAGTGATACCAGATCTGTTGGTCTTGATGAGGTTCCAATACTGGCGGTGCGGCGCTGTTTCGATGTTATTGGTCCCCCCTTGCTACATGTGATAAATACCTCCCTCATTAGTGGAGTTTTCCCTTCGAAGTGGAAAACGGCTTGCGTGGTCCCATTGCACAAGGCAGGAGATCGCAGTGTAGCTAGTAATTACCGGCCAATCTCTCTTCTGTCGATCCTGTCAAAAATAGCCGAACGCATTGTCTGTACGCAACTTAGCCATTATCTGCGAGTCAACCACATTCTTAGCGACAGCCAGTACGCTTATCGACGTGGCCACTCCACGGAGGACGCTATCCTCGACGCTGTCTCATGGGTCAATTCTAAGATCGACAACGGAATGCTAGCTTCAATTATGGCAATTGACCTGAGCAAGGCCTTCGACAGCGTAGACCATAGCCTCCTCCTGCAAAAATTAGAATGGTATGGTATATCATTTCACTGGTTCGCCAGCTACCTTAGAGGACGCGAGCAGATGGTTCGTGGCGGCTCAGTGGTCCGTCCAGTGAATCATGGTGTCCCGCAGGGGTCTATCATCGGCCCTATTCTCTTCAGTCTATTTGTAAATGATATTGCGGGTTTTCTCGCTCATGGTCGACTACTATGTTATGCTGACGATACGCAGCTGCTCGATTGCTCGCCATCTGACAGTGACAGTCTGTCACAGCTAAAAATCCGCCTGGAAGAATCAGCAACATCAGTGCAACAATGGTTCAAAAATAACTCTCTGAAAATGAACGCAACAAAAACCGATTTCATCATTCTTGGAACCAAACAAAGGGTGGAAAAAGCGTCGAACTTCCAGTTTGATCTGTCTGGCACCACACTTCAGTCATCACATGCCATACAAATATTAGGAGTCACCATTGACCAGACCCTGTCCTGGGACCAGCAAATCTCTACCGTGGTGCGTCGATGCTATAGCATCCTCATCTCCCTGAACAGATTTCGGCGTCACTTCACACCAAGAGCTCTCATCACAATCATTCAAGCCCATGTATTCTCTCAAATAATTTATTGCCTTCCCGTTTGGGGTGGAGCAGCTGACTATCAATTGAATCGGATTCAAAAGGTGATTAACTTCGCAGCTCGAGTGGTCACCGGTGCAAGGCGCCGGGATCACATTACTCCAACGCTGAACGCACTGCACTGGAACCGGATCGGCGAACTAATCGAGCACCGTGACTGCATCAAGGTGTATCGAGCCCTCACAGACCAAAATACCCCATCCGCAGTAAGAGCAATGTTCACCCCCCGATCAGATGTTGCCATGCGGGACACCAGGCTGACGGACACGGCGCAACTCCACCTGCCGAGGGTACGGCTGACCGGCACTCAGCGCTCATTTGTGTACAGAGCAGCGGCCGCATGGAACACTCTTCCAACAGAGACCATGAATGCCCAAACTCTGGGGAGCTTCAAAGTGGCACTACGAAAACGAAAGCCTCATCAGTAAACTGTCATCTGTATTGCACTATGAAATGGATGTATCTTCCTGTATATTATAGGGTATTGTGCTATGTGTGAACCTATGTATATGCTGCCTAACCTATGTAGAAGCTGTCAAACCGATGTCCCGAAAAACTATGTTCGCATGGATGGACTGGTTAATACAATACAATACAGTATACCACGCCAGCCTAGCGACTCCACGATCGGTGAGATATGATCACGACCCCGCGCACCCGAGACGATCCTTGCCGCGAAATTTATCACCTTTTGTACCCGGCTGAGGTGGCAGTCAGCGGCCCCGCCCCAGACGGAGAGGCAGTACAGTATGTGGGGGAACACGTGTGTCTGGATTAGGAGTTGGCGGGTCTCGGGTGTGAGGTGGTGACGAATTTTATACAGACAGAACAGGATGGAGTTGCACTTTTTGACTAAATTGGAAATGTGCTCCTCCCAGGACAAGTTACGGTCCATGGTGACCCCCAGCATCTTCACGGACGGCAAGGGATTGAGTGTGTGGTTTGAGATGTTGAGCTGAAAGGATGGAGTCTTTTTAAGGGCTTGAGGAGTACCGACAAGGAGGAGCGTGGTCTTGGTGGGGTTCATCTTTAAGGAGTTGGCAGTGAAGTAGGATTGGACCGCAATGATGGTATCCTCCTGGCGGGATTTTAGTAGGGATAGGTGTGCTGGGAGGGCAGAGTCGAGGAGCTGGGTGTCGTCTGCGTAGGACACCAGACGCCCATGAGGAAGGTACGATGCAAGGTCGTTCGTGAAGATGCTGAAGAGGAGTGGGCCCACGAGGGACCCCTGAGGGACGCCGTGGGATAAAGGAAGGGATAGTGATCCGCCTCTCACCACCTGCAGCCGACCATCGAGGTAACTCCGGAACCATCGGGGATCGATGCCGTACCACTGTAGCTTGGTCAGGAGGACACCGTGGTCAACGCTGTCAAAGGCTCTACTAAGGTCGACGGAGGTGACGGCGACATGTCCCGCGTCGATCCGGCGCGTCATCCATTCCACAGCGTCGACCACGGCATCCTCCGTCGAGTGGCACGGCCTGTACGCGTATTGTGAAGGCGCCAACAGGCTGTGGGAAACGAGATGCGCCGACAACTGCGTACATACAACCTTCTCGCATAATTTTGACAACACTGATAAAATCGATATCGGCCTAAAATTGCCAGGAGCATCGCGAGGCCCAGATTTATGAAGAGGGAGAACTGAGGCAATTTTCCAGTCACTTGGGAAGACGCAAGTGATGACAGAAGTGTTGACGAGATGAAGCAAGTGAGGCCCTAAGACAGCGAAACAGTTTTTCAATGCAAGTAGCGGCACACCATCGAGTCCAACAGCCCTAGAAGAGGACAGTTCTTTCAAGGCACTAGAAAGCATGGGTAAGGTCACCGGTTCTAAGACTAGCTGGGCTGTGGTGACGCACGGTGGTCTCGGAGGGAGAGGTGGCACGCGTGTGCCGACGACTCGGACGAAGCAGGCCAGCTGTACGTCGCCGAGCTCTATGACGTCATCGTGGCGTGGTGTGACGTCACGGAGGCTGCTGAACACTACCGCTCGTCCTCGCTAGTGAGCCTCATCTCGGCGAGGAGCGTGTACCGGACCAAGTGTTCGAAGTCCTGTACCGTAACGGCATCCCGGTGGTGTTTGGGTTTATGCAGTATATCGCGCTGCCGCCTGTGTCGTTTTTGCACGCGTTCGCCATGCCCCCGGGGTATCTGGCGCAGGAGGTGCGTGACATGACCTCAGACCCGACCCGGTACCATGCCTGGAGGCGGTACGATCCACAGCGGTGGTTTTGTGACCTGTGCGTGACGGTCGGCGGCAGAGAGGCGGGATGTGTGGGTTGGAAATGCGGACGCCGAGGTGTCACTGTTACCATGGTGACGGGTTGTTTACCATCGAATGGGCAGGGTCTGACGAGGAGACAGGAGTCTCGAGGAAAAGCATGGTTTCGCATCGGAGAACAGTCATTTAATTATGAAAACTCTATTGATTTGCAATATGAACAAAGTAGCTATCGTGCTATGTTGGCGAAAATCAGACCGAATGACAAATCAGAGTATACATATGCAAAACATGTGTTGTTCATGCACAGGGTCAGAAAAGTGGTTCCACGATCTCTAAGTTCGTGGAACAATTTTTTCGTCAGCGGCGGAACAAGTTTTTTAAAGGGAGTGCGCCTACTCACATCGCTTAGTTGGGGTTATTGACACTGGTCTATAGAACACAATTTTCTGAATTGAACCACTACATCATTTCTCCAGATTCACCCTAGTTGCTGAGATATTCAAAGACTCCAGGAATTTGCTTGGGAGCAAAAAGTTATCGGATAGACTCCAGATGGCTTACCACTACTAAAAGCATTGCAACTATCGATTACACTGCTAGCATATCGTTATCACCGGCCAATAGCAATTCTAACAAACAGCTCGTGTGCGCTGATAGCAGCTGCCGAACAACAGAGCCTGGTCGGCCATCATGCTTGTCTTAGGTGCGTCGTTCACGTATCAATTTGTTACCTCTGTTTACCTTCACCGTAGTGGGAATAGTTTTTTCGATATCGAAACGAAAAATTATCGCAAACAATATAAGTGAAAATTCAACTAAAGGGGCTCCAGATGTGAATTTCATCGTATCCAACCATCACAACAATAGCTACTTATCGTAGGAAAAATAATTTTGACAGTTCAAAACAGTAGGCACACTCCCTTTAATGCGTATACCAGTAATTGTTGCGTAATTTTTGATACGCGTTTCTACACACCCTATTTTCATATATGCCAATATGTGCATATATTATGATGTGGAAAATTGATGAATCGTCAGTCGTATTTCCTCTACAGATATGGTCTTGGCGTCAGTCAGAGACCGAGACTCCCGGGTCGTATGTTAAAAAGGTACCTTGTATCGTTGCGTATGCGTATATGGGAAACTGGGCTCAAGTGTCAGTCTAAAGTACTGCCGTCTTTTGCATAACGCGTTTTTAGTGTCCCAGGGTTATCCATGGCCCCGATGACGATGGTATCGGTGGCGGGGTTGTAACCTGAATACGCAAAAACTTTTTTGGGAAGGTTTTAAAAAGTTTTTGGTTTATTTGTTGAAAAAGTGTCAGTTTTCCTTCCCTAAATCACTGCAGAAATGTCGGATGTTGGGAAGTTTTTGGTTCCGCCCTACGAAAAAATGACAATTTGTTCCGCATCACTGTCACGTTTCGGCCATTGCTCGGAAAGTCAAGTCTCAGTCTATTTTGTATGCTCGTCAGCAATTTGCACCCGCAGACTAAAAAAAATCATTATTTACAGTCAAAAGTTTTCACGGAACAAAACTTCCAAGTTCAGACAAATGGAGAAACGGTCCACTTTTCTGACACTATTCATGCAAGTTCGCAGTACGGAATTATCGTCCTATTTATAGGCAGTACTTGTTTGGAACATTGACGAATGGATAACACCACACAAATTACTGTGCTTGTATGTGTTTAGAGGCCCACGCCATTTGTGACTTGGTAGACTACACAAAGACAAGGTACTTTTAATGGACGCATTGGAAAATATATTTGACAAATGTTCTATCGCTCATAGATAGTCGAACGCGATAAACATTCTACCAGGATCCTCTGTACCGGGATCGTAAGAGGCTGAAATAACCAAGTTCGAAATTACGTTTCGCGGTCCCTGCTTCCTAATACGCACATGACATAAAACTGTCCCATGCCGTGATGTGACCAGCGTATTCCTCTAACCTCGGGCAATGACCACTTGGCTACCACACCTCCAATGAGCCCCGGACACAGGCACCGAGCACGAAGAACCGTTCTGAACTAAAACTTCCGAGCCGCCGGCTGAGAGCCCTTCGGGGCGCTGCACCTCGGCTCGGTGCACCGAGTTCAGCTCGCTTCGCTAGGAATCAAGCCCTGCAGCTATCTGACAACATGAGCTTGTTTGAGGTTTGAACCAGCGCACTAAGGCTTCCTGCACCGGCGACAGTGGCAACTTCGGAAACACGTGAGATAAATGACACTGCTAGAGGCGATGATGACGCTTCTGTTTGACGGCGAGCGATGACATTAGCTGACGTTCGCTGACGTCAGATAACGCCGCATGACACCACGATGACGCCGATGACGCCGATGACGGGTTGTGTGGTTCAGTAGCCTAGAACGGCCGTCCCTGGTGTGGGCCTCCGCGCATCATGCCCGGGGGAGGTCCGCGCATCGGGCCCATCGGGCCGGGGCCTCCGCGGCCCATCTGAGGGGGTCCGCCCGGCCCCATAACTGCAGGAGAGCAGAGCACATGTCAGCTTAGCATGTCACAGGAGTAGACAGAGAACCATCAATGACACAAATATGTATGACTACGAAGAGAAGAGGATAACAATGGACTGGTACGGTACAAAGTATTTCGTTATTACGAGCGAGCGCGAAGCGCTCTCTAGTCAGTCCTCACTGAATACGGGATTTTTCTCACATATAAGCGGCCGACCCGACCCGACCGTAACGCTTTTCAGAAGCTTACATCTTTGGAATCCCGCATTCGATTGACAAGCGGTCTTCGCCATCTGATAGCCCCATTCAATCAATTATGCTATTTACACGTTTCTCGTCTCACGTGAGGGGTCAGCATGGCCCGTGGCACGTGCCGCGTCAGGGGTGTCATCAAACGTTGTCAGTGCACGCGTGCACGTGCACGCCCCTGTTCCGTAACTCAGAAACAGCCGGAACGATTAAGTTGAAATTTGGTGTGTGGTTTGAGACCACAACACTGGCAATGTCACGCAAGTCAAACGCTGGGTCACACTGCACGTGCGCACGTGCACACCCCTGTTCCGTAACTCAGAAAATATCGGGTTTCTACAGACTCGCTCGTCCTTCGCCGATTAAGGCGTCTTACTGGTTAGTAGTAACTCAGACTTTCGGGCGCTCCAACTGTGCTGGTTACATTAGGGTGTCCCAAAAAAACATTTTCGTCGGTGCATGCTTGCCAATTGACACGGAGTTCTTCTTTAGGCGAATAACAAGTATCCCAAATTTAATTTCGATCCTTTGAGTTTTGGTCCCCCCCCCCCCCCCCCCCCCACCCTCCGGGCCTCCGTAACTCCGGGCCTCCGTAACCCCTACCCAAAAGGTCACAAATCAAAGTCGTCGTACAGACCTCCGCGTGTGCTTATTTGAAAGCTCTTGTCGAGTAGAGTAAACTTTAATTCAGTTGAAATGCTCTAAATTCAAGTTTTCGTTCTATGAGACATAAACAGAGCCCAAAACCAAGCCTTCAATAGAGCAGTCTATTGAAGGCTTGCTTTTGGGCTCTGTTTGTCTCATAGAACGCAAACTTGAATTTAGAGCATTTCGACTGAATTATGGTTTATTCTACTCTACAAGAGCTTTCAAATGAGCACACGCGGAGGTTTGTACGACTTTGCTTTTTGACCTTTTGGGTAGGGGTCAACAACTTACGGAGGCCCGGGGGGGGGACCAAAACTCAAAGGATCGAAATGAAATTTGGCATACTTGTTATTGGCCTCGATAAGAACGCCGTGTCAATTGGCAAGCTTGCACCGACGAAAAAGTGTGTTTTTTTTTGGGGGGGGGGGGGGACCCTGCTGTCACATGGAATTAGTTCGTTAGTAACTCATCAAAAATAAATGTATGAAAATAGGTCCACATTCAAAGGGTGGATGTCGACACGGCTACAACGTTTCGTAAGCATGCCAGACGAATGTTTTCACGAGTTTAAAGAAACATTAGATGCATTTCAGACATGCTTACGAAAAGCATGCTTTGAATTCCAAACACCGCTTAATCCGCTCATTGCAATACCGCCTGAACCAACATTGCGAGGTAGCGCTACAGCAGAGCTACAACGGCTTAGTTCTACGAATAACGGCGCCGTCACGAGCAGTTCATTGGCCACGCAGCGTCTACCATAACCTCAGACACGATAAATCGCGTGGTGCAGGGACTCGATTCCTGGAACCGAAACCCGCGACGGCGCCGCAGCACCAACCGGCTTACCTCAGCCCACTCCGGGCCGTCCCCTCCTTCCCTCCCTCCTCCCGCAGCGCTCGACACTTCTCCGAACCCACGCGCCACTCACCGACGACACTCACCAGTGGTGAGGGTCACCACTCACTCAGTACTCCTCCACACACTCGGTACTCACCATTACCATATGCCGGGATGTCGAAATACATTGGCCCGAGAGGTGTGGTATAACACGGTATAAGAAAAATGCCCTAGGGCAAATTTATTTTACCAGCGCGCGTGAAAACAGTGTGTGTGTGTGCGTGTGTGTGTGTGTGTGTGTGTGTGTGTGTGTGTGTGTGTGTGTGTGTGTGTGTGTGTGTGTGTGTGTGTGTGTGTGTGTGTGTGTGTGTGTGTGTGTGTGTGTGTGTGTGTGTGTGTGTGTGTGTGTGTGTGTGTGTGTGTGTGTGTGTGTGTGTGTGTGTGTGTGTGTGTGTGTGTGTGTGTGTGTGTGTGTGTGTGTGTGTGTGTGTGTGTGTGTGTGTGTGTGTGTGTGTGTGTGTGTGTGTGTGTGTGTGTGTGTGTGTGTGTGTGTGTGTGTGTGTGTGTGTGTGTGTGTGTGTGTGTGTGTGTGTGTGTGTGTGTGTGTGTGTGTGTGTGTGTGTGTGTGTGTGTGTGTGTGTGTGTGTGTGTGTGTGTGTGTGTGTGTGTGTGTGTGTGTGTGTGTGTGTGTGTGTGTGTGTGTGTGTGTGTGTGTGTGTGTGTGTGTGTGTGTGTGTGTGTGTGTGTGTGTGTGTGTGTGTGTGTGTGTGTGTGTGTGTGTGTGTGTGTGTGTGTGTGTGTGTGTGTGTGTGTGTGTGTGTGTGTGTGTGTGTGTGTGTGTGTGTGTGTGTGTGTGTGTGTGTGTGTGTGTGTGTGTGTGTGTGTGTGTGTGTGTGTGTGTGTGTGTGTGTGTGTGTGTGTGTGTGTGTGTGTGTGTGTGTGTGTGTGTGTGTGTGTGTGTGTGTGTGTGTGTGTGTGTGTGTGTGTGTGTGTGTGTGTGTGTGTGTGTGTGTGTGTGTGTGTGTGTGTGTGTGTGTGTGTGTGTGTGTGTGTGTGTGTGTGTGTGTGTGTGTGTGTGTGTGTGTGTGTGTGTGTGTGTGTGTGTGTGTGTGTGTGTGTGTGTGTGTGTGTGTGTGTGTGTGTGTGTGTGTGTGTGTGTGTGTGTGTGTGTGTGTGTGTGTGTGTGTGTGTGTGTGTGTGTGTGTGTGTGTGTGTGTGTGTGTGTGTGTGTGTGTGTGTGTGTGTGTGTGTGTGTGTGTGTGTGTGTGTGTGTGTGTGTGTGTGTGTGTGTGTGTGTGTGTGTGTGTGTGTGTGTGTGTGTGTGTGTGTGTGTGTGTGTGTGTGTGTGTGTGTGTGTGTGTGTGTGTGTGTGTGTGTGTGTGTGTGTGTGTGTGTGTGTGTGTGTGTGTGTGTGTGTGTGTGTGTGTGTGTGTGTGTGTGTGTGTGTGTGTGTGTGTGTGTGTTGTGTGTGTGTGTGTGTGTGTGTGTGTGTGTGTGTGTGTGTGTGTGTGTGTGTGTGTGTGTGTGTGTGTGTGTGTGTGTGTGTGTGTGTGTGTGTGTGTGTGTGTGTGTGTGTGTGTGTGTGTGTGTGTGTGTGTGTGTGTGTGTGTGTGTGTGTGTGTGTGTGTGTGTGTGTGTGTGTGTGTGTGTGTGTGTGTGTGTGTGTGTGTGTGTGTGTGTGTGTGTGTGTGTGTGTGTGTGTGTGTGTGTGTGTGTGTGTGTGTGTGTGTGTGTGTGTGTGTGTGTGTGTGTGTGTGTGTGTGTGTGTGTGTGTGTGTGTGTGTGTGTGTGTGTGTGTGTGTGTGTGTGTGTGTGTGTGTGTGTGTGTGTGTGTGTGTGTGTGTGTGTGTGTGTGTGTGTGTGTGTGTGTGTGTGTGTGTGTGTGTGTGTGTGTGTGTGTGTGTGTGTGTGTGTGTGTGTGTGTGTGTGTGTGTGTGTGTGTGTGTGTGTGTGTGTGTGTGTGTGTGTGTGTGTGTGTGTGTGTGTGTGTGTGTGTGTGTGTGTGTGTGTGTGTGTGTGTGTGTGTGTGTGTGTGTGTGTGTGTGTGTGTGTGTGTGTGTGTGTGTGTGTGTGTGTGTGTGTGTGTGTGTGTGTGTGTGTGTGTGATAAAACCTGACTGGTATTTTGAAAGCTTTGTCGACGTCGCTTCCAAGGCTTCTTCAATTTCATCGAAGTCAAAGCCTAAATCAAAATTTGGCATTTCCCTCTCTGGTAAGGACTTAGTCATGATTGGAAAATATATGAAAAAAACATTGAATGACGTACGCGGCATATGGTAAAAATCATAACGCACTCGGCCGGCAGATGGCCTTGGCCGGCATAAAAAAAAAACACTCACCACTCTCAGCCCCACACCACTCTGAACTCACCACTCACCACTCTCAGCCCCACACCACTCACCACTCCAGCCCCACATAACTCACCTCTCTCAGCCCCACACAACTCTGAACTCACCACTCTCAGCCCCACACAACTCACCACTCTCAGCCCCACACCACTCACCACTCTCAGCCCACACCACTCACCACTCTCAGCCCCACACAACTCATCACTCTCAGCCCCACACCACTCACAGCCCATACCACTCACCTCTCTCAGCCCCACACAACTCTGAACTCACCACTCTCAGCCCCACACCACTCACCACTCTCAGCCCACACCACTCACCACTCTCAGCCCAAACACAACTCTGAACTCACCACTCTCAGCCCCACACAACTAACCTCTTTCAGCCCCACACCACTCACCACTCTCAGCCCCACACCACTCACCACTCTCAGCCCCACACCACTCACCACTCTCAGCCCCACACAACTCACCACTCTCTGCCCCACACCACTCACCACTCTCAGCCCCACACCACTCACCACTCTCAGCCCCACACCACTCACCACGCTCAGCCCCACACTACTCACCACTCTCAGCCCCACACCAATCACCACTCTCAGCCCCACACCACTCACCACTCTCAGCCCCACACCACTCACCACTCTCAGCCCCACACCACTCACCACTCTCAGCCCCACACCACTCACCACTCTCAGCCCCACACAACGCACCACTCTCAGCTCCACACCACTCACCACTCTC
>JAXIVJ010005203.1:0-76059 GCA_036785665.1 Chirona hameri | reverse complement strand
TATATATATATATATATATATATATATTATATATATATATATATATATATATATATATATATATTATATATATATATATATATATATATATATATATATATATATATATATATATATATATATATATATATATATATATATATATTATATATATATATATATATATATATATATATATATTATATATATATATATATATATATATATATATATATATATATATATATATATATATATATATATATTATATATATATATATATATATATATATTACTATATATATATATATATATATATAGTATATATATATATATATATATATATATATATATATATATATATATATATATATATATAATATATATATATATATATATATATATATATATATATATATATATATATATATATATATATATATATATATTATATATATATATATATATATATATATATATATATTATATATATATATATATATATATATATATATATATATATATATATATATATATATATATATATATATATATATATATATATATATATATATATATATATATATATATATATATATATATATATACTACAGGTATATTACATACAGGGTTTAATCTACAAGAACAATTCAAATCGGATCTTTCGGGTATATTGTAACACCCTGACGAAGGCTGTTACAATATACCCGATAGCTACGCTTTTAATATTTTTTCCTGTGGAATAAGTCCTCTTTGCATTTAATCTTTATATGGGATATCTACGTGCTGTTGGCCCTTCCGGTATGACCAGGGACTCCTCTGACTTTCCAAGAAGCCCCTCTTGTGTGTCAAGGGGCCCATTCGGCCTGTTCAGAGGTCCTTCCGACCTGACCAGGGACTGCACTGGCTGCTTTGTCGCCCTGCTGACATGCTCAGGGGCTCCTCTGAACTGCCTAGGGGCCCCTCCAGTCTGGCTAGGAACTCATAGGGCATGTTTAAGGGCTCCTTCGACCGGCCCAGGGACCATTTCGGTCTAACCAGGGACCCCTCTGACTTGCCAGGAGCCCCTCCGATCTGCCCATCGACTTTTCTGGTCGGACTGCGCTGGCTGCTTTGTCGCCCTGCCGACATGCTCAAGGGGCTCTCCGACCTGCCCTGGGGCCCTCCGTGCTGGCTAGTGGTCAATTCGACATGTTCAGGGACCCTTTTTACCCACCCAGGGGTCCTTTCAGTCTGGTCAGGGGCCCCTCTGATCTGCACAGGGGCCCTTTTAACTTTTTAGGAGCCCTCTGGTCTGTCTAGGGTCCATCCAACCTTCTAAGGGGCCGTTCCGAACTGACATGGCTGCTTTGTCGCCTTGCGACATGCGCTGGCTGCTTTGTCGCCTTGCGACATGCCGGGCCTTCCGACCTGCCCTCGGGCCCCTCAGTGCTGACTAGGGGGGTTCATTTGGCATGTTTCAGGGGGCCCTTCTGACCCACCTAGGGACCCTTTCGGTCTGGTCAGGGGCCCTCTGGTCTGGCCATGGCCCTCCAACCTGCTCAGGGGCCCTTATGACATCTGGCAAGGGACAGCGCTGGCCGCTTTGTCGCCCTGCCGACATTCTCAGGGGTCTCTCGGCCTGCCCAGGGGCCCTTCTGTTCTGGCTAAAGGCCCATTCGACGTTTTCAGGGGCCTTCTGACCCGCCCAGGGGCCCTTTCGGTCTGGCCAGGGGCCCCTTTGACATGCACAGGGCTCTTTTGAACGTCCAATGAGCCCTCTGGTCTTTCAGAGAGGGACCTGGTGGCCCTAAAGAGCCTCTGAAGTGCTCTACACTCTCTAAAGACCACGCTTCGCGCGGTCTCGTCGGCCCTTTTCAGCGCGCTGTGCGCGCCGAAAAGGGCCCTCGGGCGCCGAAAAGGGCCCTCCTGGCCTCCAGGGGGGGGGGGGGGGGGGGGGGGGGCGTACCCCCCGCCCCCTTGGCTACGTGCCTTCATACCACATACTTATCTACCTCATATGCATGTATACTATACTGCTATGCATATATACACATTTATATCGAATACATATACACACAATGCCTACCTCACTTAAAGACGCGCTGCTAGCTATACATATACGTCCTACCGAATATATACAATAATTATCAAACACACATTTTGCCAATACAGATAAGTGAATTTACGTTACCGCGACTCACTCGTGCAGCCCCCTTCCTTCCCACCCCGATTTTATATTCCTAAGTCGATCTTCGGATGCCGCAGTCAGGGGTGGTAAAATGCCCGTCATGCTGGTCGACGTCGGAGAACAACATTTTTCTTTTTCTTGCCAGGTTGGCTATTTTTCATCACAAATGATCCATCAGAGGAACCACATGCTACATTTTTGCATGCGTGTGCTTTTTAGATGGAATCGTGGGATATTCGAGGTCAATTTCTACTGAATTGGGTCACACATGAAAATGCACAGTCTACCAAAAAAATACGCGTCCCAGTCTACAAAAAAAATACACGTCTCACATAGCAACAGTGATATCAGTTTGGGAGCATAGTAGACCACAAATATAGTTGCTTTTATAGACCATATACCAAGTTGTCTGCAATTTACTGTTTCAGTCGACAGCGGTTTGGGAGAACCGCGGAAGACCACTCATTGACTTTGAACGGGAGACTCTCCGCCGTCCAACCCGCGGATTCGCTGGTTTTATCAGTCAACTTCGCTGCATATGGTATACATTTTGGAACACATTTAGAAACCCAGAGTATATTTTAGATTGTTGACCAATTACTATGGAGGCATGATGGCAGCATGTTAAAACCCCGATTTGGAGCGATCGTCGCTTTCGGAAGCGATGCATGTTATTTTTTTTAGCAATTCTGTGAAGCACCTCCTTCTTCAGAGTTCAAGGTAAGGTCAAGTTAAAATAATTAATAATGTAGCTGCTCAAAAAGTGGACAAAATAAATCGCATAGCAAGTAGGGTAAACTTAACATGTCAACACATCATACTTGGCACGTACTGGTGGTGTTGTGGTAATTGGGGACACCTCAAGACTTCAAACTTTCATGCTATTGGTGGTGTGTTGGTGTCTGAAAGTCATCCCAGGCAAAGGGTTGTCAGTTTGAAGGGAGAAAACGGTAAACAACTGTAACCCCGGACACGCCCTAACAACACACTTTCCATCCTATTGGTGATGTAGTGTGTCGGTATCGACTTCATCACCAATAACATGAAAAGTATGGCATTAGGATGTGCCCGGTGTTAATGTTTTTTTTTTACAGGTTTACCCTACCTGTAAAAAGTCTGATTAAATTAAAAACTGCTTGTATTTGACCATTGGTTCAGTAACTCAGCCCCTGTTATTTCATGTTATTAGTGGTGTGTTGGTGTCTGAAAGTTGGTGTCTGAAAGTCATCCCAGGCCAAGGTTTATCAGTTTCAAGGGAGAAACAGGGTTAACAACTGTAACCCCGGACACGCCCAACAACATACTTTTCATATTATTGGTGATGTAGTGTGTCAGTATCGACTTCATCACCAATAACATGCAAAGTATGGCATTTGGATGTGTCTGGTGTTAATTTTGTCTACCCAACCTGTAAAAAGTCTGATTAAATTAAAAACTGTTTGTATTCGCGTAATCCCCCCCCCCCAATTGGTGCGGCGACTGCCCCATCAACTTTGAATTTGGCCCCACCATTTTTATGTTCTGCCCCACCAACTTTTTCAAAGATTTGAAGGTTTCCTAGTGTTAAACTGTTCAATTGTGTACCTCAGCCATGCAAAGCAACCATCCAATATGATATTTTGCCCCACCAACTTGCTCTGAAAAGCTCAACCCATACTGTCTATATATGAGATGGTCTGGGGGTCCAGGGGCGCGACAGCCCCTGGTAGGTTCTGCAGCGCAGCGAGCGAATGTGAGCGGCATGTTCTAAACATGGGTCCCTGCGACCTTAATTGCTGTAAATGTTAGGTCAAGTTTGATTATGTATCGTATGATTGGTTATTAGTTATGGTTATGGTTATGATTGGTTATGTATGATTATGTACATTTACAGCAATTAAAAGGTAATAACAAAACTGTATTGTGCATACGTTAGACCACATTTGGAGTATTGTGTACAAGCCTGGTCTCCAACATATGAAAAAGATTGCTGGATGTTAGAAAGAGTTAAAAAAGAGCAACACAAATGGTTAATTGTCTTGGTAGTTTACTTTATGAAGATAGATTAAAAAATTGGGTATGTTTTCACTTAGATATAGAAGGCTAAGAGGAGATCTAATTGAAGTTTTCAAATTTGTAAATGGTCAGCATTCTGGATATTTAAAGGGAATGTTTGAGTTCAATAGGGAAAATCGAGGTAGAGGTCATTGGCATAAACTCAATATGAAAAAGTAGGACTAGGCTATGACAGTAATTTGTCAGTAGAAGGGTTGTAGGACATTGTAATATGCTACCAGGGGATGTCGCTGATGCAGTGACACTTGTTTCCTTCAAAATAAGATTAGATAAATACTTTACAGAGAAGGGATTAGTTCATAAATACTCGTGGGATTAGCCTTCTTTTATACAGGTAGAGTAAGGTGATTTGAAGGGGCGAGACTGGTGGGGGGGGGGGGGGGGGGGGGTGCAACCTCGGATGGGCCCAAAAGGCTCTTTGTTGCACTTTTCTTTTAAGTCTCTTTATGTATCGTTTTTGGTGACGTCATAGCTTTGATGTTACTGGTACACTTTCCTGTCTGTCATAAATGAAACAAAAATATTCACATTAAATGACAAATATTGCTTAGACCTGTCTATACTCTCTTCTTCTATAGGGACCTCAAGAACTTTACAATGTCTTTAATCTTGCATCAGCTACAGAGTAGCTTATCAGAGTTTCTGCAACTTTATGTTTTCATGTATGATCAATATTTCACAAGAGTATAAATATAAATATTGCTTCAACGAGCGATATTGCATTAGTGTTGCTGGAGAACCATTTTCCAACTTTCGATTTGGTCGGAGAACCATAGTCTATTTTTACCACTCCTGGCCGCAGTCCGGCCGCACATTGGACGATAAAGCTCACATCCACCCGAACACGCTCGGGGACGGAGCGAACGGGAAGGAAGGAAGGGGGCTACACGTGTGAGTTACCGCGACTCACACGTGCTGCCCCCCCCCCTCCAACGCCCTCAAATGGACATGAACCCCACCATCCCACGCTTCCAATGATCGACCCAAGAATACAAAATCGAAATTATGATACAATAAATGCACATATCCACCGAACAGTCAGACTGATGATGTTCGAAACACAGTTGATGATGTTCGGTAGTCGCCAAAATCTGCGCACTATACCACCGAGCACGCTGACATTTCGTGGCGAGACACTGGGGACTGAGCTTTCGGTGCGGAACCTCGGCGTCCTGTTCGACCCTGTCCTGTCGTGGGACGTCCATGTAGCGCACCTCACCAGGAAATGCTATGGGTTTCTGATCGGTCTCACTCACATTCGGCACTATCTCCCCCAGGACATTCTTTTCACACTTGTTCAAGGCCTGATTATCTCGCATATCCGATACTGCATATCAGTATTTGGTAACTGCTCGGATAAAAATCACAAACTAAAAAAACAAATAATTAACTTCTCGGCTCGGGTCGTATCCGGCAAAATAAAATGTGATTACATTTCAGACGTGCTTAAAGGCCTGGGCTGGCTCAACTCAAAACAACTGGCTCAGCATCACTGTCTCACTCTTGCGCACAACATCCAACAATCCGGAGAACCATCCTCACTCTCGGCTATGTTCAAACGAAACACAGACGTGCGTGCTCGGCACAATGGCAGGACGGGATGCTGCACCTTCCTGGGTTCCGCACCGAGACCGGTCGACGTCAGTTTGTCTACCGAGCGCCTTACAACAGCCTGCCACCTGAGATGACGCGTCTTAAGATCGCGCCGTTCAAACGGGCCGTGAAGAAACGCCTCAAGGAAGACGCCTAGTCATGCCGATGTACCTGTATACCTATTGTTTAGCCGTTATTTCCATCGTTATGGATGCATGATGCATGAATGTTGTTTTACCCCCCCCCCCTCCCATTTTATCCTAGTGTTCGAACCTACGGCGCTGTTTGTCATCTTTCATTTTCACTTCGACAGGAAAAACCACCGAATATATTGTGGATGCCGTTGTACGTCTAAATACAATAAAATAAACTCAGATATAAGAAGATATCAGAGTGTAGGCCATGATGAGGTTTGTGTGTTAAGGGTTGGTTTTAGGTATGTATGTATGTATTTAGGTGCTTCCACAATGTGGGTTTTCTAGCAACCACGTCGATGAACATATAATACACAAATGTTTAAAACTAGGCTTACGACACGACACATTTCGACACAAGTTAACATTTACCTGCTTGACAGGTGATAGATCAAGGCAGGTTTAAAGGCACCGCTGCTCTTGGCGGCGGTCACGTATAAAAAGGGATTCCTAAATCTTTCGATCAGGGCCGTCTTTGGACACATGCAGAATTTGGATGGAGACGTTGCTGCCGTCCAACTGCGCGTCTGGGTGTTTTGTTTGATGGATGCCAAGTCTGTTTTCTTGTTCTTAGCATCTCTGATATGCTCATTGAATCTGAGTCTGACTGAGCGTCGAGTTTCTCCGATATAGTATGACTCATTTTTCGCACATAGTTGGCAGTCCATGCGGTAGACTACGTTTTTTGTATGACAGTTCCCACGCAACCCCGCCTCGCAACAGTTACACTGTCTTCCCCCTCCAGGGCAGGGTGCGGGAAGGTAGTCCGATCTTACTAGTTTTTGTCTAAGACTAGGGCCTCCTTTCCACGTCACTCGCACGTTCAGATGACTCGCTCTGATGAAACCCTCCACCCTGCGACAAAGCGAGTCATCGACGAATGGGAGGGACAGGAAGATGGGTGAAGTATTAGGTCTGGTTACTGACTTTCTACGCAGGCCCTTAGCTTTTTAACTAGATGAGGTGGGTAGCCGTTTCTTATGGAAAGATCCTCGATTATCCGCAAACTACGTGCTCTCGGGAGCCCGGGGAGGAGACCCTGACAGCGCGTAGTATTTGGGAGCGTACGGCGTTTTTCTTTGTGGACATAGACAGAGCGGAATGAAAATGAATAATGACCGGTGCTGCCATGGGTTTGACGCACAGACTGGAGTAGGTTCCCGACTCAGTGATCGATATTTTGGTGTCTAGGAATGCTCCAGCGTCACCGGCGTGTTCAATAGAACATTTTATTGTCGGATGGATCGTGTTGAGGAAGTTAAAGTAGTCAGAAAGAGCCGCTCTGCCATGGGTCCAGACACCGCAAACGTCGTCTATATACCGCACGTATAAAGAGGGCTGTAGGCGGGGAGCGGCCTGGAACATCGACTCAAGAGCGTGCATGAACACGATGGCTAAAGGGGGTGCCACTCTGCTTCCCATCGCGATCCCTTCGGTCTGCCTAAAATACTCCTGTCCAAAGCGAACGAATTTGTTCGTTAGGCAATGCTCCAGAAGGGTACGGATACTGTCCAAGTCTAGTCCAAATGTATCTACGCTTTCCTTGTGGTGGGCCATAATGCCGTCAATCGCTTCCTTTATCGGGATGTTGCCGTACAGATTGACGACGTCAACACTGAATAGGATAGTACCCTCCTCACATCCCTCAGGATACTGTGCCTAAAGTTTATCAAGAAACTGTGTCGTATTTTTTAGATGTGTGGTACGTACGGCAGGAGCTGTGTGACTACTTTCTCTAAAAGCCACGTGAGTTTGTCAACAGGATCATCGCAGGCTGATACAATGGGACGGAGGGCGATGCCGCGTTTGTGATCTTTGGGGAGTCCATACAGTTCTGCTGTCCTAGAACATTGTGGGATAATCGCCTTATAGGTATGTGACATGTGATATGTGTATATATGCATATAAGTATATTATACATGTATATATGAGATAGATAGGTATGTGGTATGTGCGGTTGTATTTGGTTTTACGTTGTATATAGTTCTGTAAAAAAGTCATTTTATATACCCCGACTCGACCAATTGATTGGCATGTTGCTGTGCGCAGCCTACTTGAATTTCTACCATCTTGGAAGTGCATGTGTACCGAATGCATGTTACTGGATATTTGAATATTTATATTTTTTTGCTAACTGGTGACAAAAATGGAAAATAATACATGTATGGCTGATGAAGGTGCAGGCCGAAATCTCCCTATTTTGACTTTGTCTTTTTTTTCTCTCTGCATTATGAGAATAAGGTTATTTATTATTATTATTGCAATGTTTTAAATTGTTCTCAAAACAGTGTTAAAACAAATACAATATTACGAACCAAAGGTCGTAGATACCTACAATTTGTTTATCTCGGATTTCTGATATCGGTGACCTAAGGTCAGGTCAATTTCGTGACCACCAACACTTTTTTGTCAATAACTATCGACATAATGAAGATATAGAAGTAAAAATGGTACCAATGTGTTTGTATCGTCGAGACACATCTCCCAATATGGAACATGATATACTTGGGTCACCACTTGACCTTGACCTGAGGTCAAATTTCTCAGTTGGCCTAACCTGGCCAACATGAATATGATTCGAAGTGCCGTGACGATACAAACACGATGTCGTCAAATATATTGCTTTATCTTTATTAGGTAAAAAGTTATTTGCGAAAAATAGCTTTGACCCAAAATAGCCTTTTTGACCTTTGATGACCTCTGGAGCATAAACTATTAACCTGAGCTAAAATCTGAGGACACCAATTGTGATTGAATTTTTCAAGCGCTTTCCATTGTTTTTTTCTCGTTTGTTCCTAGATATCATAGTACCCGAGATATTTTGGGGTGTTCGAAGCGAAATCCCAAAACTGGAAAACTCTGGCCTTTGATGAGCTCTGGTGACTTCAATATGGACTTGAACAAAACAAAACGATATACTTCCGATAGATATCGAGCTATCTAACGCCGTTTTCCGCTTGTCGCTACGTTGCGTGGTATTCGAGATCATAGGAGGGGGGGGGGGGGTGATATCCCCCCTCGAGGGCGTGTAATTGTCAGAGGCCCTCCAGGGCGCGTGTTAACTACACAATTTTTACATGCGATTTTTGGCTTGAAATTGCCCTCAGGATTTTGTAATATGTTGGTAAGAATATAATATGTTGACAAAATTGAGGTTTGGGGGTAATTAGCAAAACAGATATTGATAGGTCAGTTGTGATCTCCACCGACTGAAATTTTTACAAACTTCAGAACGATTCAGGACATTCTGTGGCGTTTGACGCAATTGGACGCAATGGACTCGCCCAATCCGGCCCAATCCGGCGGCCGGCCTGTGCGGCTTGGCTTTGACCATGTGCGTGCGGCACGCGGGTCGGAATCGGCGGCGAATCTATGCTGACACATCACTGCACATGCGCAGACAGACCTGTGATCCATGACGCTGACAGATTTTGAAACTATTATGACCAGGGGCGTAACTTTTTGAAAATCATTGGGGTTGCACTTAGTTGTTAAGAGCCCATTTGTAAAACATCGCGTCATAGGCGTAATGTTAAATTCCCAAATTATTGGGGTTGTAGCTACAACTCCAATTTACATTAAAGTTCCACCCATGATTATGACGGTATGCTAAACTGAACGAATGGACTCTAGACGCATAGTTCTTTAAAAAACAGTCAATTTTGTATCATAAACTTGTTATGAGCTCAATACATGTTTCCATAACTATTAAATAGCAATAATATCACCTAAATCAGTAATTTATTTATTGGAATGTATTATATACTAAGACTTCCATACCAAAACTTCTCAGAAACTTTTCAGAAACCTTTCAGAAACTTTTCAGCGCAATAATCCTTCTTGAAAACGGCGGTCGGTGTAGTCAATATACAGGCGAGTTAGTGCTCCTGGCAAAGATGGCCGGCTACATAAGTGTAGTCATTGCAACTGGCATAATGCAGCCCTAAGTAAGCAATAATAAGGAATAACAATGACTGAGCTAGAAACATAATCCATTAAAAGAAAATATAAACTTATCATAAATATATTACTCTTGTCCATGTCAAACACTTTTTCTGCTTTCGGACAAATTTCGGACAAACAATGATTTTCGGACAGTTTCGGAAGGACAGCTGACCATGGTCTTGGACATCGGTCGGACATTGGCCAAATATTTTTCGAAACTGGCACCACTACACAGGAGTCTCGAATGTAGTCCGGATTTCCCCTTGTTTGGTCATGGAAACGCCCACTGTAATCCTGATTTCCATCATGAGTGAATCCGATTTAAAACCTAATCGGACTCACTACTGCCATGGAAACGGGGCTAGTGTCGCTGTTATGCGGCGCAGTAGTATGATCAGGGTTGGCAGTGTGTGTCAAAAAGTTTTTTCCATTGTTCTTTACCGGTTAAAACCGGCAGGCCCCTAGTAGTAAAAAATGGCAAAAAGTGGCAAAAACTCTAATGAACCAAATCTGATAGTTTTTATTTTGTACCAACCTATTTAAAAGGCTTTGTTTTGTTTCTTTCCAAGTTACATTGAAAATGAAAGTATTTTTCACAATATATGTCTTTAACACGCGCACTGGATGGAGACGGGGGGACTGAAATCTGCACACCCTCCTGTTTTGTTGCTGTTGAATATCTCCTGATTTTAGTGGTCGATGTGCATCATTTTTGGTGTACCTGCCTAAAAATGAACGACACGTCGTCTAAAGTAAGACAAATATAAATTGGCCGAATACTTTTCGAGTTGTAGGCCATCAAAGTAAAAAGCTTCAAAATGTCTCCAAAATGACCGCAATGAAATGTTGATATGCAAATGACCTGGGGTAAAATGCCACTTCTATCCTCCCTATTGTATCATTAGACTTTCCAACAAATCATTTAAGCCCATTTTGGGGGTATATATTATAGTATGAAAACACTGCGTTCCATAACAACGTCAAGCCATGGAACGCATAGCAAACAAAATGTATAATGTTTGACCTCATTTCACCTCATTTGACCTTGAAGATATTGACCTAGGGTCATTCAATTTTCACAAAACGAAGTTCTCCACAAAACCTCCTTACCCTACCAATCTCATTGTGCTTAACTCTCACACCAATGCACGACAAATAGCTTGCTGAACCAGCATGGTCACTTCACAGTTGATCTGAGGCGTCAAAGGCTGACGGGGTGCTCAATGTACAGATACTACATTCCTTAGAAGTGTCACTCTCCAAAAATAAACGCAAACCCTATTATTAACCCGCGAGTTACTGGGGGGGGGGGCTATTTTTTGCCCCCCCCCCCCCCCTCCCGTTATTTTGCAATAACTCCTAAACGAACACAGGTTCGTCACCAAACTTGCAGTACCTTCTCTCACATCAATTCTACACATGTTGGCAAACGGAAAAATATGAGGCTATGATAGGTCAACCGGGAATGACGTTAGAGTGACGTCATGTTCTTCGGTTTTTGTTGCAAAACAATGGTTTGCGGGAAACGCTGTCAAAGGTACGATATTTGAGATAAACTAAATTGTTTTAAATCAAATTACTGACAATAAATCGGGCTATCAAACTACCATCTCGGATGTTTGAGTTTTTTTTTAAATTCAAAATTTTGAGAAATCCAAATACATTATTTTTTTACAAAATTTTCAAGAAAAAATCAGAATTATCCAAAAACCGGAATATATGTGATCGAGATGTATGCGGTGAATATGTGTACCAAATTTAAAGTCGATATCTATAAAAATGACCGAGTTATGACCTTTAAATGACAAAAATCGACCACTTCTCACAGCATTACTATGCATAAAAAACGCATTTCCATTTTTGCTTTTTACTTCTATTTATATGGACCAAACAATGTTCTAAGGTCATTTTTCGCGTTCTAGACGAAAAACAAACCCATAAACATGTGTTACAACGCCTAATGACCGTAATCTGCAGTTTGACCTCGTGACCTCGGATGACCTTGACCTGACCCAAGGTCATAAACAGCTTAGAAAGGTACTTAGAAGTGTCAGACACACGAATCATACCGATGTATCGACAGTTTATGCGTTTAATATCGCAATTTTGCGCGACAATTCCATCCATCGAGACCTTTTGACACGGTCAAACATTTTGTACTTGACCTGACCTGTGACGTCATCGGTGACCCCGAGGTCAACAATATTATGTTTCTCTCCATAAATTTCCCAGGGCTATCGAATACCGTTTGAATTTTTACATTCAGTCCAGTAGTTCCGGAGATCAGAGGGGAGGGGGGGGGGGCAAAAAATAGCCCCCCCCCCCCCAGTAAGTCGCGTTATGAAATATACCCCAGTAACTCGCGGGTTAACTGCATAGTTTCATTGTCTTTCCATACTGTCCATCATGACCTTCCACAGTTCTAAATATATATATATTTGTCCCAGCTATCTCAGTTCAGGTCAAGCAGCACTCATATAACCCGTGAAAAGAAGTTGTGCTGCTGGGCTAAGCAAATCTGGTTAATGCAATAATTGCAGGTTCACAATTGCATTGCAACTGGCACTGCATTTAAAATGGTTCAATGATATAGGAATATTCACTTCTTTTACAATTTTATGAGAAAAAACAGTCAGTTTTAGTTTCTGCCACTTTTTGCCACTTTTTGCCGATGAAAAATGGTTTAAACCGGCAAGTGGCAAAACAAACTTTTTGCCAGCAAAAAGTCCAACCCTGATTATAATGTGTAACATTTTGGTAGGATTTTACCATTCTGTTACACATTAACGTCAGTAGACATGGGCACACAGTTTTTTTTTTTGGGGGGGGGGGGTGGGAGGGGAGTTGTTCTCGCCCACCCCGTAGTCCAGCCTATAGCTATATGCCGCCGCGGGTGGGGAGGAGAACCACTCCCCTCCGGGGCGGGGAACCGAATGACTTGCGCCAGTAGAGGGCACACAGCACACGACAATGGTACCCATCTAAGTATTGAATATTCACAATGCGCGTCATGCGCGGACAGCTGTTAGCATGGATATTGGACATTAGGGTCCGTCATTTTGCAACTTTCTTGACTTTTTCCAGGTTTTCGGAGCTTTTCCCATGCGTCTCGACGTGAAAAACAACATGTTATGGTTCTTTAAAAAAAAACGTTTTAACTTGGCGTATACACGATTTATGAAAGATTATTTTGGGTTTCTGCATTAATCAGACAGATTGTAAAGTAAATAGTTTTCGCACATTTTTTGCATTTTTCCTATACTCGCCGTGTCGTATTTGACCTAACAAATGTATTTAATCGCAGTAACGCATTTACTGGAAGTGGTATTCAATACTTCCACAATCACCGCTTTTAGCGCTATCTATTGAGCGATATAGTCAACTTTGTTCTATAAGTGGTTTCTCAGCTGCTGACCGCTACTGAGGTGCGGGAAATGAGCCAGTGTGACCCCACGGTAATGTTCTAACCAGAAAGAATGTTGAACTAACCAAGCATTGATCTTGTTACGCCTTGTTGCACCCTGGTTGTACTACAACTTTGGCCACCCGTACACCGCATAACCCCAGGTCCAGCAGATCCTGCGTCACGTGCAGCGGCGCTGTAATCACCGGCTTCCGCAGCGCGCTCAGAAAGGCATCCAGGACAGTCCAGCTTGTATGTTGGTGAACACGTCGGCAGAAGAGGGTCCGCCCAGCCTCTCTGGCACAGAGGAGGGTCCGTCCAGCCTCTCTGGTAGAGAGGAGTGTCCGTCCAGTCCCTCTGATACAGAAGAGGGTCCATCCAGCCTCTCCAGTACAGAGGAGGGTCCTCCAGCCTCTCCGGTACAGAGGATGGGTCCGTCCGGACTCTTTCGCACAGAGGAGGGTCCGTCCAGCCTCTCTGGCACAGCGGACGGTCCGTCGAGTCTCCCCCGGCACAGAGGAGGATTCGTCCAGCCTCTCTGGCACAGCAGAGGGTCCGTCCAGCCTCTGTGGTACAGAGGAGGGTCCGTCCAGTCTCCTGCCTCTCCACACACACCTCCACCCGGCACCCACAACACTCTCCTGCCTCTCCACACACACCTCTCCACCCGGCACCCACAGCACTCTCCTGCCTCTCCACACACACCTCTCCACCCGGCACCCACAGCACTCTCCTGCCTCTCCACACACACCTCTCCACCCGGCACCCACAGCACTCTCCTGCCTCTCCACACACAGCTCTCCACCCGGCACCCACAGCACTCTCCTGCCTCTCCACACACACCTCTCCACCCGGCACCCACAACACTCTCCTGCCTCTCCACACACACCTCTCCACCCGGCACCCACAGCACTCTCCTGCCTCTCCACACACAGCTCTCCACCCGGCACCCACAGCACTCTCCTGCCTCTCCACACACACCTCTCCACCCGGCACCCACAACACTCTCCTGCCTCTCCACACACACCTCTCCACCCGGCACCCACAGCACTCTCCTGCCTCTCCACACACACCTCTCCACCCGGCACCCACACCACTCTCCTGCCTCTCCACACACACCTCTCCACCCGGCACCCACAGCACTCTCCTGCCTCTCCACACACACCTCTCCACCCGGCACCCACAGCACTCTCCTGCCTCTCCACACACACCTCTACACCCGGCACCCACAACACTCTCCTGTCTCTCTCCACACACACCTCTCCACCCGGCACCCACAGCACTCTCCTGCCTCTCCACACACACCTCTCCACCCGGCACCCACAGCACTCTCCTGCCTCTCCACACACACCTCTCCACCCGGCACCCACAGCACTCTCCTGCCTCTCCACACACACACCTCTCAACCCGGCACCCACAACACTCTCCTGCCTCTCCACACACACCTCTCCACCCGGCACCCACAGCACTCTCCTGCCTCTCCACACACACCTCTCCACCCGGCACCCACAACACTCTCCTGTCTCTCTCCACACACACACACCTCTCCACCCGGAACCCACAGCACTCTCCTGGCTCTCCACACACACCTCTCCACCCGGCACCCACAACACTCTCCTGTCTCTCTCCACACACCTCTCCACCCGGCACCCACAACACTCTCCTGCCTCTCCACACACACACACACCTCTCCACCCGGAACCCACAGCACTCTCCTGCCTCTCCACACACACACACACACCTCTCCGCCCGGCACCCACAACACTCTCCTGCCTCTCCACACACCTCTCCACCTGGCACCCACATCACTCTCCTGCCTCTCCACACACACCTCTCCACCCGGCACCCACAGCACTCTCCTGCCTCTCCACACACACCTCTCCACCCGGCACCCACAGCACTCTCCTGCCTCTCCACACACACCTCTCCACCCGGCACCCACAACACTCTCCTGTCTCTCTCCACACACACACACACCTCTCCACCCGGCACCCACAGCACTCTCCTGCCTCTCCACACACACCTCTCCACCCGGCACCCACAACACTTTCCTGTCTCTCCACACACACCTCTCCACCCGGCACCCACAACATTCTCCTGTCTCTCCACACACACCTCTCCACCCGGCACACACAACACTCTCCTGCCTCTCCACACACACCTCTCCACCCGGCACCCACAGCATTCTCCTGCCTCTCTCCACACACACACACCTCTCCACCCGGCACCCACAACACTCTCCTGCCTCTCCACATACACCTCTCCACCCGGCAACCACAACACTCTCCTGTCTCTCTCCACACACACACACACACACCTCCACCCGGCACCCACAGCACTCTCCTGCCTCTCCACACACACCTCTCCACCCGGCACCCACAACACTCTCCTGCCTCTCCACACACACACCTCTCCACCCGGCACCCACAACACTCTCCTGTCTCTCCACACACACCTCTCCACCCGGCACCCACAACACTCTCCTGCCTCTCCACACACACACACCTCTCCACCCGGCACCCACAACACTCTCCTGCCTCTCTCCACACACACACACCTCTCCACCCGGCACCCACAACACTCTCCTGCCTCTCCACACACACACACCTCTCCACCCGGCACCCACAACACTCTCCTGCCTCTCCACACACACACACACACACCTCTCCACCCGGCACCCACAACACTCTCCTGCCTCTCCACACACACACACACACACACCCCTCTCCACCCGGCACCCACAACACTCTCCTGCCTCTCCACACACACCTCTCCACCCGGCACCCACAACACTCTCCTGCCTCTCCACACACACCTCTCCACCCGGCACCCACAACACTCTCCTGCCTCTCCACACACACCTCTCCACCCGGCACCCACAACACTCTCCTGCCTCTCCACACACACACCTCTCAACCCGGCACCCACAACACTCTCCTGCCTCTCTCCACACACACACACCTCTCCACCCGGCACCCACAGCACTCTCCTGCCTCTCCACACACACACACCTCTCAACCCGGCACCCACAACACTCTCCTGCCTCTCCACACACACACACACCTCTCCACCCGGCACCCACAACACTCTCCTGCCTCTCTCCACACACACACACACCTCTCCACCCGGCACCCACAGCACTCTCCTGTCTCTCTCCACACACACACACACACCTCTCCACCCGGCACCCACAGCACTCTCCTGCCTCTCCACACACCTCTCCACCCGGCACCCACAGCACTCTCCTGCCTCTCCACACACACACCTCTCAACCCGGCACCCACAGCACTCTCCTGCCTCTCCACACACCTCTCCACCCGGCACCCACAGCACTCTCCTGCCTCTCCACACACACACCTCTCAACCCGGCACCCACAGCACTCTCCTGCCTCTCCACACACCTCTCCACCCGGCACCCACAGCACTCTCCTGCCTCTCCACACACACACCTCTCATCCCGGCACCCACAACACTCTCCTGCCTCTCCACACACACCTCTCCACCCGGCACCCACAACACTCTCCTGTCTCTCTCCACACACACACACACCTCTCCATCCGGCACCCACAGCACTCTCCTGCCTCTCCACACACACACACCTCTCCACCCGGCACCCACAACACTCTCCTGCCTCTCCACACACACACACACCTCTCCACCCGGCACCCACAGCACTCTCCTGCCTCTCCACACACACCTCTCCACCCGGCACCCACAGCACTCTCCTGCCTCTCCACACACACCTCTCCACCCGGCACCCACAACACTCTCCTGCCTCTCCACACACCTCTCCACCCGGCACCCACAACACTCTCCTGCCTCTCCACACACACCTCCACCCGGCACCCACAGCACTCTCCTGCCTCTCCACACACACCTCTCCACCCGGCACCCACAAGACTCTCCTGCCTCTCCACACACACCTCCACCCGACACCCACAGCACTCTCCTGCCTCTCCACACACACCTCTCCACCCGGCACCCACAACACTCTCCTGCCTCTCCACACACCTCTCCACCCGGCACCCACAACACTCTCCTGCCTCTCCACACACCTCTCCACCCGGCACCCACAGCACTCTCCTGCCTATCCACACACACACACCTCTCCACCCGGCACCCACAACACTATCCTGCCTCTCCACACACACCTCTCCACCCGGCACCCACAACACTCTCCTGCCTCTCTCCACACACACACACACTTCTCCACCCGGCACCCATAACACTCTCCTGCCTCTCCACACACACCTCTCCACCCGGCACCCACAACACTCTCCTGCCTCTCCACACACACCTCTCCACCCGGCACCCACAGCACTCTCCTGCCTCTCCACACACACCTCTCCACCCGGCACCCACAGCACTCTCCTGCCTCTCCACACACACCTCTCCACCCGGCACCCACAACACTCTCCTGCCTCTCCACACACACCTCTCCACCCGGCACCCACAGCACTCTCCTGCCTCTCCACACACACCTCTCCACCCGGCACCCACAACACTCTCCTGCCTCTCCACACACCTCTCCACCCGGCAACCACAGCACTCTCCTGCCTCTCCACACACACACCTCTCCACCCGGCACCCACAACACTCTCCTGCCTCTCCACACACACCTCCACCCGGCACCCACAACACTCTCCTGCCTCTCCACACACACCTCTCCACCCGGCACCCACAACACTCTCCTGCCTCTCCACACACACCTCCACCCGGCACCCACAGCACTCTCCTGCCTCTCTACACACACCTCTCCACCCGGCACCCACAACACTCTCCTGCCTCTCCACACACCTCTCCACCCGGCACCCACAACACTCTCCTGCCTCTCCACACACACCTCTCCACCCGGCACCCACAACACTCTCCTGCCTCTCTCCACACACACACACCTCTCCACCCGGCACCCACAGCACTATCCTGCCTCTCCACACACACACCTCTCCACCCGACACCCACAGCACTCTCCTGCCTCTCCACACACACACACCTCTCCACCCGGCACCCACAACACTCTCCTGTCTCTCTCCACACACACACACACCTCTCCACCCGGCACCCACAGCACTCTCCTGCCTCTCCACACACACCTCTCCACCCGGCACCCACATCACTCTCCTGCCTCTCCACACACACACCTCTCCACCCGGCACCCACAACACTCTCCTGTCTCTCTCCACACACACACACACCTCTCCACCCGGCACCCACAGCACTCTCCTGTCTCTCTCCACACAAACACACACCTCTCCACCCGGCACCCACAGCACTCTCCTGCCTCTCCACACACACCTCTCCACCCGGCACCCACAACACTCTCCTGCCTCTCCACACACACCTCTCCACCCGGCACCCACAACACTCTCCTGCCTCTCCACACACACCTCTCCACCCGGCACCCACAGCACTCTCCTGCCTCTCTCCACACACACACCTCTCCACCCGGCACCCACAGCACTCTCCTGCCTCTCCACACACACACACCTCTCCACCCGGCACCCACAACACTCTCCTGCCTCTCCACACACACCTCTCCACCCGGCACCCACACCACTCTCCTGCCTCTCCACACACACCTCTCCACCCGGCACCCACAGCACTCTCCTGCCTCTCTCCACACACACACCTCTCCACCCGGCACCCACAGCACTCTTCTGTCTCTCTCCACACACCTCTCCACCCGGCACCCACAGCACTCTCCTGCCTCTCCACACACACCTCTCCACCTGGCACCCACAACACTCTCCTGCCTCTCCACACACACCTCTCCACCCGGCACCCACAGCACTCTCCTGCCTCTCCACACACACCTCTCCACCCGGCACCCACAACACTCTCCTGCCTCTCCACACATACCTCTCCACCCGGCACCCACAGCACTCTCCTGCCTCTCCACACACACCTCTCCACCCGGCACCCACAGCACTCTCCTGCCTCTCCACACACACCTCTCCACCCGGCACCCACAACACTCTCCTGTCTCTCTCCACACACACCTCTCCACCCGGCACCCACAGCACTCTCCTGCCTTTCCACACACACCTCTCCACCCGGCACCCACAGCACTCTCCTGCCTCTCCACACACACCTCTCCACCCGGCACCCACAGCACTCTCCTGCCTCTCCACACACACACACCTCTCCACCCGGCACCCACAACACTCTCCTGCCTCTCCACACACACCTCTCCACCCGGCACCCACAGCACTCTCCTGTCTCTCCACACACACCTCTCCACCCGGCACCCACAGCACTCTCCTGCCTCTCCACACACACCTTTCAACCCGGCACCCACAGCACTCTCCTGCCTCTCCACACACACACACCTCAACCCGGCACCCACAACACTCTCCTGTCTCTCCACACACACCTCTCCACCCGGCACCCACAACACTCTCCTCCCTCTCTCCACACACACACACCTCTCCACCCGGCACCCACAGCACTCTCCTGCCTCTCCACACACACACCTCTCAACCCGGCACCCACAACACTCTCCTGCCTCTCCACACACACCTCTCCACCCGGCACCCACAGCACTCTCCTGCCTCTCCACACACACCTCTCCACCCGGCACCCACAACACTCTCCTGTCTCTCTCCACACACACACACCTCTCCACCCGGAACCCACAGCACTCTCCTGGCTCTCCACACACACCTCTCCACCCGGCACCCACAACACTCTCCTCTCTCTCTCCACACACCTCTCCACCCGGCACCCACAACACTCTCCTGCCTCTCCACACACACACACCTCTCCACCCAGAACCCACAGCACTCTCCTGCCTCTCCACACACACACACACACCTCTCCACCCGGCACCCACAACACTCTCCTGCCTCTCCACACACCTCTCCACCCGGCACCCACAGCACTCTCCTGCCTCTCCACACACACCTCTCCACCCGGCACCCACAGCACTCTCCTGCCTCTCCACACACACCTCTCCACCCAGCACCCACAGCACTCTCCTGCCTCTCCACACACACCTCTCCACCCGGCACCCACAACACTCTCCTGTCTCTCTCCACACACACACCTCTCCACCCGGCACCCACAGCACTCTCCTGCCTCTCCACACACCTCTCCACCCGGCACCCACAGCACTCTCCTGCCTCTCCACACCCACCTCTCCACCCGGCACCCACAGCACTCTCCTGCCTCTCCACACACACACCTCTCAACCCGGCACCCACAACACTCTCCTGCCTCTCTCCACACACACACACCTCTCCACCCGGCACCCACAGCACTCTCCTGCCTCTCCACACACACCTCTCCACCCGGCACCCACAACACTCTCCTGCCTCTCTCCACACACACACACCTCTCCACCCGGCACCCACAGCACTCTCCTGCCTCTCCACACACACCTCTCCACCCGGCACCCACAGCACTCTCTTGCCTCTCCACACACACACCTCTCAACCCGGCACCCACAACACTCTCCTGCCTCTCTCCACACACACACACCTCTCCACCCGGCACCCACAACACTCTCCTGTCTCTCTCTCCACACACACACACACCTCTCCACCCGGAACCCACAGCACTCTCCTGCCTCTCCACACACCTCTCCACCCGGCACCCACAACACTCTCCTGTCTCTCTCCACACACACACACACCTCTCCACCCGGCACCCACAGCACTCTCCTGCCTCTCCACACACACCTCTCCACCCGGCACCCACAACACTCTCCTGTCTCTCCACACACACCTCTCCACCCGGCACCCACAACATTCTCCTGTCTCTCCACACACACCTCTCCACCCGGCACACACAACACTCTCCTGCCTCTCCACACACACCTCTCCACCCGGCACCCACAGCACTCTCCTGCCTCTCTCCACACACACACACACCTCTCCACCCGGCACCCACAACACTCTCCTGCCTCTCCACACACACACCTCTCCACCCGGCAACCACAACACTCTCTTGTCTCTCTCCACACACACACACACACACACACCTCCACCCGGCACAAACAGCACTCTCCTGCCTCTCCACACACACCTCTCCACCCGGCACCCACAACACTCTCCTGCCTCTCCACACACACACCTCTCCACCCGGCACCCACAACACTCTCCTGTCTCTCCACACACACCTCTCCACCCGGCACCCACAACACTCTCCTGCCTCTCCACACACACACACCTCTCCACCCGGCACCCACAACACTCTCCTGCCTCTCTCCACACACACACACCTCTCCACCCGGCACCCACAACACTCTCCTGCCTCTCCACACACACACACACCTCTCCACCCGGCACCCACAACACTCTCCTGCCTCTCCACACACACACACACACACACCCCTCTCCACCCGGCACCCACAACACTCTCCTGCCTCTCCACACTCACCTCTCCACCCGGCACCCACAACACTCTCCTGCCTCTCCACACACACCTCTCCACCCGGCACCCACAACACTCTCCTGCCTCTCCACACACACCTCTCCACCCGGCACCCACAACACTCTCCTGCCTCTCCACACACACCTCTCCACCCGGCACCCACAACACTCTCCTGCCTCTCCACACACACACCTCTCAACCCGGCACCCACAACACTCTCCTGCCTCTCTCCACACACACACACCTCTCCACCCGGCACCCACAGCACTCTCCTGCCTCTCCACACACACCTCTCCACCCGGCACCCACAGCACTCTCCTGCCTCTCCACACACACACACCTCTCAACCCGGCACCCACAACACTCTCCTGCCTCTCCACACACACACACCTCTCCACCCGGCACCCACAACACTCTCCTGCCTCTCTCCACACACACACACACCTCTCCACCCGGCACCCACAGCACTCTCCTGCCTCTCCACACACACCTCTCCACCCGGCACCCACAGCACTCTCCTGTCTCTCTCCACACACACACACACCTCTCCACCCGGCACCCACAGCACTCTCCTGCCTCTCCACACACCTCTCCACCCGGCACCCACAGCACTCTCCTGCCTCTCCACACACACACCTCTCAACCCGGCACCCACAGCACTCTCCTGCCTCTCCACACACCTCTCCACCCGGCACTCACAGCACTCTCCTGCCTCTCCACACACACACCTCTCAACCCGGCACCCACAGCACTCTCCTGCCTCTCCACACACCTCTCCACCCGGCACCCACAGCACTCTCCTACCTCTCCACACACACACCTCTCATCCCGGCACCCACAGCACTCTCCTGCCTCTCCACACACACCTCTCCACCCGGCACCCACAACACTCTCCTGTCTCTCTCCACACACACACACACCTCTCCACCCGGCACCCACAGCACTCTCCTGCCTCTCCACACACACACACCTCTCCACCCGGCACCCACAACACTCTCCTGCCTCTCCACACACACACACACACACCTCCACCCGGCACCCACAGCACTCTCCTGCCTCTCCACACACACCTCTCCACCCGGCACCCACAGCACTCTCCTGCCTCTCCACACACACCTCTCCACCCGGCACCCACAACACTCTCCTGCCTCTCCACACACCTCTCCACCCGGCACCCACAACACTCTCCTGCCTCTCCACACACACCTCCACCCGGCACCCACAGCACTCTCCTGCCTCTCCACACACACCTCTCCACCCGGCACCCACAACACTCTCCTGCCTCTCCATACACACCTCCACCCGACACCCACAGCACTCTCCTGCCTCTCCACACACACCTCTCCACCCGGCACCCACAACACTCTCCTGCCTCTCCACACACCTCTCCACCCGGCACCCACAACACTCTCCTGCCTCTCCACACACTTCTCCACCCGGCACCCACAGCACTCTCCTGCCTATCCACATACACACACCTCTCCACCCGGCACCCACAACACTATCCTGCCTCTCCACACACACCTCTCCACCCGGCACCCACAGCACTCTCCTGCCTCTCTCCACACACACACACACCTCTCCACCCGGCACCCATAACACTCTCCTGCCTCTCCACACACACCTCTCCACCCGGCACCCACAACACTCTCCTGCCTCTCCACACACACCTCTCCACCCGGCACCCACAGCACTCTCCTGCCTCTCCACACACACCTCTCCACCCGGCACCCACAGCACTCTCCTGCCTCTCCACACACACCTCTCCACCCGGCACCCACAACACTCTCCTGCCTCTCCACACACACCTCTCCACCCGGCACCCACAGCACTCTCCTGCCTCTCCACACACACCTCTCCACCCGGCACCCACAACACTCTCCTGCCTCTCCACACACCTCTCCACCCGGCACCCACAGCACTCTCCTGCCTCTCCACACACACCTCTCCACCCGGCACCCACAACACTCTCCTGCCTCTCCACACACACCTCCACCCGGCACCCACAACACTCTCCTGCCTCTCCACACACACCTCTCCACCCGGCACCCACAACACTCTCCTGCCTCTCCACACACACCTCCACCCGGCACCCACAGCACTCTCCTGCCTCTCTACACACACCTCTCCACCCGGCACCCACAACACTCTCCTGCCTCTCCACACACCTCTCCACCCGGCACCCACAACACTCTCCTGCCTCTCCACACACACCTCTCCACCCGGCACCTACAACACTCTCCTGCCTCTCTCCACACACACACACCTCTCCACCCGGCACCCACAGCACTATCCTGCCTCTCCACACACACACCTCTCCACCCGACACCCACAGCACTCTCCTGCCTCTCCACACACACACACACCTCTCCACCCGGCACCCACAACACTCTCCTGTCTCTCTCCACACACACACACACCTCTCCACCCGGCACCCACAGCACTCTCCTGCCTCTCCACACACACCTCTCCACCCGGCACCCACATCACTCTCCTGCCTCTCCACACACACACCTCTCCACCCGGCACCCACAACACTCTCCTGTCTCTCTCCACACACACACACACCTCTCCACCCGGCACCCACAGCACTCTCCTGTCTCTCTCCACACAAGCACACACCTCTCCACCCGGCACCCACAGCACTCTCCTGCCTCTCCACACACACCTCTCCACCCGGCACCCACAACACTCTCCTGCCTCTCCACACACACCTCTCCACCCGGCACCCACAGCACTCTCCTGCCTCTCCACACACACACACACACCTCTCCACCCGGCACCCACAGCACTCTCCTGCCTCTCCACACACACCTCTCCACCCGGCACCCACAACACTCTCCTGCCTCTCCACACACACCTCTCCACCCGGCACCCACAGCACTCTCCTGCCTCTCTCCACACACACACCTCTCCACCCGGCACCCACAGCACTCTTCTGTCTCTCTCCACACACCTCTCCACCCGGCACCCACAGCACTCTCCTGCCTCTCTCCACACACACCTCTCCACCCGGCACCCACAGCACTCTCCTGCCTCTCCACACACACCTCTCCACCCGGCACCCACAGCACTCTCCTGCCTCTCCACACACACCTCTCCACCCGGCACCCACAACACTCTCCTGCCTCTCCACACACACCTCTCCACCCGGCACCCACAGCACTCTCCTGCCTCTCCACACACACCTCTCCACCCGGCACCCACAACACTCTCCTTCCTCTCCACACACACCTCTCCACCCGGCACCCACAACACTCTCCTGCCTCTCCACACACACCTCTCCACCCGGCACCCACAGCACTCTCCTGCCTCTCTCCACACACACACCTCTCCACCCGGCACCCACAGCACTCTTCTATCTCTCTCCACACACCTCTCCACCCGGCACCCACAGCACTCTCCTGCCTCTCCACACACACACACACCTCTCCACCCGGCACCCACAGCACTCTCCTGTCTCTCCACACACACCTCTCCACCCGGCACCCACAGCACTCTCCTGCCTCTCCACACACACCTCTCCACCCGGCACCCACACCACTCTCCTGCCTCTCCACACACACCTCTCCACCCGGCACCCACAGCACTCTCTTGCCTCTCCACACACCTCTCCACCCGGCACCCACAGCACTCTCCTGCCTCTCCAGACACACCTCTCCACCCGGCACCCACAGCACTCTCCTGCCTCTCTCCACACACCTCTCCACCCGGCACCCACAACACTCTCCTGCCTCTCCACACACACCTCTCCACCCGGCACCCACAGCACTCTCCTGCCTCTCCACACACACCTCTCCACCCGGCACCCACAACACTCTCCTGTCTCTCCACACACACACCTCTCCACCCGGCACCCACAGCACTCTCCTGCCTCTCCACACAACTCTCCACCCGGCACCCACAGCACTCTCCTGCCTCTCCACACACACACCTCTCCACCTGGCACCCACAGCACTCTCTTGCCTCTCCACACACCTCTCCACCCGGCACCCACAGCACTCTCCTGCCTCTCCACACACACCTCTCCACCCGGCACCCACAACACTCTCCTGCCTCTCCACACACACCTCTCCACCCGGCACCCACAGCACTCTCCTGCCTCTCCACACACACCTCTCCACCCGGCACCCACAACACTCTCCTTCCTCTCCACACACACCTCTCCACCCGGCACCCACAACACTCTCCTGCCTCTCCACACACACCTCTCCACCCGGCACCCACAGCACTCTCCTGCCTCTCTCCACACACACACCTCTCCACCCGGCACCCACAGCACTCTTCTATCTCTCTCCACACACCTCTCCACCCGGCACCCACAGCACTCTCCTGCCTCTCCACACACACACACACCTCTCCACCCGGCACCCACAGCACTCTCCTGTCTCTCCACACACACCTCTCCACCCGGCACCCACAGCACTCTCCTGCCTCTCCACACACACCTCTCCACCCGGCACCCACACCACTCTCCTGCCTCTCCACACACACCTCTCCACCCGGCACCCACAGCACTCTCTTGCCTCTCCACACACCTCTCCACCCGGCACCCACAGCACTCTCCTGCCTCTCCAGACACACCTCTCCACCCGGCACCCACAGCACTCTCCTGCCTCTCTCCACACACCTCTCCACCCGGCACCCACAACACTCTCCTGCCTCTCCACACACACCTCTCCACCCGGCACCCACAGCACTCTCCTGCCTCTCCACACACACCTCTCCACCCGGCACCCACAACACTCTCCTGTCTCTCCACACACACACCTCTCCACCCGGCACCCACAGCACTCTCCTGCCTCTCCACACAACTCTCCACCCGGCACCCACAGCACTCTCCTGCCTCTCCACACACACACCTCTCCACCTGGCACCCACAGCACTCTCTTGCCTCTCCACACACCTCTCCACCCGGCACCCACAGCACTCTCCTGCCTCTCCACACACTAATGTAATGTACATACGTATGTGATTTAGACTTCAGATGTGTCGGTGTACATAACAGTGGCTGTACGTGTGGATGTATTCATCTGTGGACAATTTTCGTCGGTGGTTTTCGCATAGCCAAGTGGCACGTTTTGTTTCTGAGGCTAGAAAAAGTTTGTTGTAATATTGTGAACTCTGACGAAGCCGCAAGGCGCAAAATAAGTTATTTTGTCCTTTATTTCTGATTTTTGATATTTTCTGACTTATCATGAGCACAGGCTATTTCAATATAACTTTTAAATTTCACTTTTGCTTATGTGGGAGATGCTTGACACCTTTGGCAGCACTTTGTGCATACGTCATATTTCGTAGGTTCTAAGCGCATATAACCGCGACCAGGGACCCAGCCAAGGGGGGACGGAACACGGGGCCATGCCCCTCCCCTTCCTTGAGGAAACACCAATTTACACTAGATAAAATGTTATGGTGATGACCCGACCCCACCCCCCCCCCCCTCCCCTCCCCCGGTCAAAGACATTTGGACTGAGGAGTGCAATTTGAGGAGTGAAATCGAAGTCCCCCCCTTGCCCAGAACCGTTCCGCCGCTATTGCGGTACCGAGCGACACGTGGCCCGTTCGACCGGCCCGGCGGCGACGGGCCAATAAATTCAAATCATGCTGCGACACAGAAATCCGATATTGGCTCAATAAATTTCCAGGCGTGACCGTCTGCAAATGGTAGGGAGAGAAATGAACTGGAATCAATTCCGCATAAAATCCATTTGGCTTCTGAGAAATGCACGAGGTTGTAGCAGCTTTAGTATGTGACTGAAATTTCAAATAAGTGTGGTTACGGAAAATCTAGCACTGCAAGTGCTTGCTTTGTTCTCGCTGCAGCGTAGAACATTTCTATAGTAGAAATAAAAACAATATTACACACATAAATCATGCTATAAGTTTGAATGTTTTAGTTTCATTGGGTTTGCTTCCTTCGACATGTACAAAGGGCTATTGAGTTATTTATACCAAGTCTTGAAGAATTGTCGGAGTATTTTGCATGCTAAATATAGCCACTATGATACGAGGCATATATTTTGTTTCAGGTGAAAATGTGAGTTTGTTATTGCTTTGTCTATGCATAGTAATACAATATAACCAGTGGATGGCTAACCCGTTCACCCGTTAATCCGTTAACACATTGACATATTTCGAGAGGTAACTGGACTCACTATTTCCTGGACTCGGTCCCTCAGTGACCCGAATTAATGAATTTACTTTTTCGGGATACACTCACAGGCAGCCTTCCTACGGAACCCGCGGGCACCCGACTGGTTAGCTCAATTGATTACAACGTCATCCTGTAAATAAAAGGTAATGGGTTCCAGCCCCGTGCTGGCCGGAGCTTTTCACACCACTATGCTTAGCTCGGGCAGTACTTTAGATCCCGGGGTGTAGAACGACAGACAGACCGGACAGACAGACAGACAGACAGACCGGACAGGCGGAAAAAGCCTTCAAATAGTAAGTTAGACTGCCTATTATTATGCTGATGTACAGCGATTTTCTTAACTCAACTCAAAGCACTATGCTTCTATAGAAGCTAATGAATGCATCAGCTTATGTAGCCGGCCATCTTTGCCAGGAGCACTAACTCGCCTGTATATTGACTACACAGAAGCATTGGTGCTGAACATATGGAGCCAGTGCTGCGTTCTCAACAATGTCAAGGATATAATTTAGAAATGATCCAGCAATCCCAGTAATTTACCACTGCCTAGTTGTTTATGCCATGCCATGTGCCATGTTGGTGACATTGCTGAGGAGACAGCTCTGTGAGTGGATGCACTGCAGCTGGAAGCAGCCGAACTGAAACGACGGTAATTACGTGACCTAGGACGTCATGTATCTCCAACACATGTCCACCTAGTCAGTATCCAACACATATCCAGGGGTGGTAAAGTGTTCTGTCCTTATGGGTAAGGTCGGGGACAAAATGTTCCTTCCCATGAAGTACTCGGGGGTCAAAATTCCGGTAAAAATAATTACCTATGGCTACGTCATTCCTGGGAAAATTTACTAAGCGATCATGTCCTTAGAAATACTGATCGTCAAAACCACTGCAGATGTAATATTCACTTAATCATCATATTCATCACGTCAGCATGTATGATCATTTACATTTGTAAAATTAGCAGTTGCGTTTCAGCTCTTGGTTCTCAATCATTTAGTTTCACTCATATTGCCGACGAAAAAATATATACCGTTATCTAGTTAGACAATTGCTCCCCCGGGGGTGGGGTTCGGGGTGCTTGTGTATTTTCAATGGAATGAGTCTGAGATCGACTGTCAGGGCAGTCGATCTCATTGTTCTGGTACTTTGAGAGTTCTACTATAAATAGTAGAAAATCCGGTTCATTCAGCATGAACATTCACATTCCAGTTATACCGTGCATCCTGCGCAATTGCGTCGTTTATGGCGCATGGTGGAAGACCCTATACGAAAGTAGAGTCATCCGGCGATTTGACCGAATCCGACTTAGGAATGGTGACGTCATCTGGACGGAGCTTACCCTTATACAAATCAATAATAACTCGTAATTTTTTAAAGACTATATAGATAATTCTACTGCGCCGAATTACAAACAACATGCCCTGAAAGAAAGACCGATTCAAGCTCTCTAACTTATGAAAATAACATTTTGCTCCTAAGTCACTCCTATTTTGACAGCGAAGGAGCTCTTATCTTATTCCTTCGTTAATGTTAAAAGGTTGGTTTGGTTTGGTTTGTGGACCAAGCACCGTATCCTCTTGGGACCAAGGTGCTAATTGGAACTCTCACCATGTTCCGAGGGGTATGGGAGCCGGACAGACTTTTTCAGAGGCCCGACGAAGGATTGAACCCCGGTCCCCGGCACAGAAGGCAAGTATCTTACCACTGCGCCGGGTTGCTCCACCAAATTACAACTGAAATGTAAGCAACGTGTTTTTTTGTGTGACATGCGTCAGATATGTATCCAGCAAGGTCACGGCATTGGCGGCCACTGCGCGGCCGACCTTCGGTCTCAAATACAAGTCCTGCGCTCCGCCAGGAACGGAGTTTTAGTGAGAGCGTGATAGGGTTTAGCGGTTGACCAGATACATATGACGTCATATGGCAAACTTGGTATTTGACGCATTTCTGCGCCCACGTTGTTTACATTTCAGTTGTAAAGGCGGAGTCGTTGCGGGCGGTCGGCTGAGGCGATTGACGGGTGATACAAATTATTATTGTTAGGTAAGTGCTGAGAATATCCCTGTTTTGAGTGCAGTTCTGACGGAATTAGATATGTAGAAATAGTATACAATATTCTACTTACCTATATAAAGGTGTGCAAAAACGAATATCGCCCAATAATTAGATATAGATCTTTGTTTGGTTTTAACCCGCGACGTGCCGGTGCTCGGCGCCACCTTCGCCGTGCCGGGGGGGGGGGGGGGAGGGTAGACCCCCTCTAACTCGAGAACTAAAAGGGCCTAGAAAGACGCGGAAAAGGGCGTTCGAAATCTCTCGACAAGTACATTCCAAGGTACTTCAGATATTGTTTTCCTCAAGTCAATATTGAGGTCACCAGAGGCCATCAAATGTCAGATTTTCCAGTTTTAGGACTTCGCTCCAGAAACTCCCAGATATCACAGGAACTATATATAGTTCCTGTAATATCTGGGAGTTTCGTTTCGAATATAGCACCATGAAATCTAAACTTTTTTTTACAGTGTATGATAGCTAAGAAGAAACAGGAAAACAATGGAAATCTCTTGCAAAATTAAATCGTTGAAATGCCCTTAAATCGTTTAAATGCTCAGGTCAATAGTTTAGGCTCCAGAGCTCATCAAATGTCAAAAGGCTATTTGTTTTACAAAACAGTTTATCACGAGTAGTTTTTTTATCTAATAAAGACTAGGCAATAATTTTGACGCCATCGTGTTTTTATCGTCAAGGCGCTTAGACTCATATTAGTTAGTGTTGACCAGGTTAGGTCAACTTAAAAATGTGACCTCAGGTAAAGGTCAAGTGGTGACCCAAGTAGGTCATGTTGTATATGGGAAGACGTGCCGTGACGAGACAAACACATTTATTTCGGTTTCACTTATCTATCGTCATTATGTCGAGAGTTATTGCCATACAACTATTGGTGACTTCGGATGACATCGGCTGACCCTGTAGGGGTCACTGAACAAAAATGGCACCGAGGTCATCAAGAATGGCCTACAATAGCATGCAGAGGTCTATAAATGGCGAGATCTGTCGCTCACGACGAATCCAGGGCAATTGCTGTCGCACCCTTCTAACTCGGCTCCTATGGAGGGTATGCGGAATCCAAAAACACCGTTCGATAGCTCTTCAAAAATCGAAACTATTTCGGTCGTTATTTGGCTTCGTCAATATTGAGGTCACCAGAGGTCATTAAATGTCAAATTTTCCAAGTATAGGACTTCGCGCCTGAAACCCCCAAATATCTTGGAAACTATGATAGCTAGAAACAAACGGGGAAAAAACAATAGAACGCTCATGAAAAATGCAATCGCCATTGGTGTTCTCAAATTTTAGCTCTTGTCAATAGCTTAGGCTCCAGAGGTCACCAAATGTCACGATGGCATTTTCGTTCAAAAAGGTTTTCGCGAATAACTTGTTATCAGTTAAACATAGCGCAATAGTGTTAACACCATCGTGTTTGTCTCGCCAATACACTTCGGCAATATATTAATGGTGACCGGGTTAGGTCAACTTCAAAATTTGACCTCAGTTGTCACGGGTTCAAGTTGTCCCTGGTTCAGTTTTACTGGTTCAGTTGTCACTGGTTCAGTTGTCACTAGTTCGGTTGACCGTGTACCGTTACAACGTTTGCGAAATTGCTCATATCATCAGTTGAATTATATACACTACACATCACTAACCACCATGCAATGCATACCACTGAAACACCAAGAACAGCTAATTTCTTGAACTGCCATGGACAACCAAAAACAACATACATCACAGCAAAACAAGAATAAGTGAACAGATGATGATTAGCTGTATTTCCAACTATGTATCACTCATAATTTGACCATGTTAAATCACAGAGATGTGGTGTATTTCAAAGATGCAGTTTTACATCTCATCAATTGTATTTGTATGAAGGCAAATAATTCAAAATCTATACATAGGTACAGTCTAGTACTTAACCCTCGCCAGTGCAGCGTCCGATACCTATGTGACCGTTCAGGGGGTTGGTACGACCCCCCCCCCCCCCCACCCTTTCAGCAAGTTTTATCCCAAAGGCTGCAAAATATACAGTGGCTGAAATCTAGTGAGAAACCCATTTTAGTGTATGTTTAAAGGGACATTCCCACCTTAACACTAGTTTTGAGTTGAGATAGCTAAGTTAGTGGCCTTAGAGCGAAACTTAGGGGGGTAACATTGAAAACAAACACAGATATCTGGTCTAAGAGAAATTCAATTGTGATTTTAAAATTTGGGCCTTAGTAAGGCCCACCCTTATATGGAGTTTTGTACCGATGACGTCAGCTCTCGTTATGGCCGGGTGTACTTGTTTGGAATGAAACCTTGATTTTCTATGATCGCGAATCGTGATGTTTGATTGTTGATTGATGTGTTACGCAGTGCCATCAACATTTGACCAGTTTGAATCTTTTTAAGTCAATAATTTCAATTTAAGAGCAATCAGGTATGCCTCGAATACCCTGTGTTGTGTGTGGCGAATCAAAGATTTATACTACGGTGTACAGGTGAGTCGTCATGCTATTTCATTTACCAACAGCTAACGGCCCAACAGGTTCCTATTTTCCTATCAACGTATTCACTAATTATGCTGTGATTATCGTTTCAAATATCACAAGAGCATAAGCCAGACAAAAGGCAATTTGTTTAGCATTAGGAGAGCAAAATATTTGGGTAATCAGACGCCTATGACGGATACTTTTGTAAAACAAAATAAGTGGGAAAATGTGCCACGTGCCATTATTTTAAGATTGAAAAGAAGGTTTTGACACATTACAAAATTGAAAGAGGAAATTGTACTTTTACGTTACCCTGAGGAGGATTTCAAAACACATTTCACCAAATAAAAGTTGCTTATATTGTATATGAAATGCTGAAACATGCCAATTTTCTGCATTTTGTTCACATTTGGCAGGGGCTATGCCCACTGGTATTCCACTGCAACTGTATCCGCCAGTGGTGTTCTATCAATATGTTTGCTAGTGATGATGTTCATTGTTCAGTGAGCAAAATTATAAATTATGGAAATGTAAGATTATTTGACCAAAAGTGATACAGGTAGGTAATATTCGACTCAGGTAGGTACCTGTCAGTGCGCCGTGTAATTCCATTCACAGTATGGCAGCATATGGTAACATCAGAAAAGCAGCTGCAATGTGCACCACAGCAAAAATTCCATATTTCTTCTGACAAAGGCATTAAACCTAACCAGGGTGTGTCAGGAAGCAATTATAATAACATAATCAAACCTGACCTAACCTTTACAGCAATTACGGTTACAGGGACCAACGTTTAGAACAATCCGCTCACTGCGCTGCAGCCCTACTGGGAGCTGTTGTACCCCAGACCCCCAGACCATCTTGTAGACAAAACCTAACCCTAAAGCGTAAATAAGTTGTCCGATGTATTAATGCAACCTAACCTAATCTAACCTATTTATAATAATAACGGCTTCTTCAGAAGAAATATGGAAATGCTGCCCTGGTGCACAATGCCTCTGTTTTTCTGATGTTACCATATGATGCTGTGACGTCATACTGTACATAAGATGGTGCACTGACAGAAAGTGTTTTACCCTGTGTCTTACCCCATGTGACCTGCCACTGTGTCTGACCCTGTGTGACCTGCCGCTGTGTCTGACCCCATGTGACCTGCCACTGTGTCTGACCCTGTGTGACCTGTCACTGTGTCTGACCCCATGTGACCTGTCACTGTGTCTGACCCCGTGTGACCTGCCACTGTGTCTGACTCTGTGTGACCTGCTGCTGTGTCTGACCCCATGTGACCTGCCACTGTGTCTGACCTGTGTGACCTGCCGCTGTGTCTGACCTGTGTGACCTGCTGTTGTGTCTGACCCATGTGACCTGCTGCTGTGTCTGACCTGTGTGACCTACTGCTGTGTCTGACCCGTTTGACCTGTTGCTGTGTCTGACCCGTGTGACCTGCCGCTGTGTCTGATCCCATGTGACCTGCTGCTGTGTCTGACCCTGGTTGTTGTACGCTGGTTGTTGTACTGTATGTTGGTGTGGTCGTGCCATGACCTGAGCTCCCCCCCTTGAGTTGACCGCCCCTCTCTACCCACAGGCGGTAAAGAAGCGTCTGCCCCAGTCCGAGTCGGAGCCGAGCTCAGCGGCCAAGCGTCCCTCGAAGGAGGCAGGCAGGGCTGGCCAGCTGACCGAGCGCAGCAAGGTGGCCGCCCGCTTCCGGCCGGCCTATTTCCCTTCCCTTCACCTGCGTTTTTGCCTGAAGCAGATCGTTCTCATTTAAATAATCTGGATGGCTGTGTTGTACGGTACCTTTTTTATTTTGCTCGGTAAAGGCTGAATAGGGACACTGTCGTGTGGTTTTGGTAACCAAAGGATGCATTTTGTCGCATTATTCGTGAAGGAAGCACATTTCGGTTTGATAATAGTTGATCAGGTTGTTGCATCTGGCTAGTCAAGGGTGGGCACAATGTCGTGTATGATACTGTTAACTGTTCCCTGCACTGCGATACGAAAATAAATGTAGAAAGCATTACACTGTCTGCGAAATAAAATCATCAAGAATACAAATCGGAATATCAAACGGAAGATTTCGTGATCAGTGTCCTAAGTATGCTGTATGGTCTGTACTCTGTACACAATTTTTCAGCGAAATCGAGTTACACGGCGGACCTTCGTATGTATGACCGTCCGTATTTCGTAAGATACGAAAATCCAAGACCAAAAACATTGGATTCGTGATCAGCGCATCGGATATGGTTTGTGGAACAATTTTCAGCGAAATCGAGATACCCGGCGGACCTACGTATGCATAGGCGTAGGAACAGGGGGGAGGGGCAGCCCCCCCAACATTTTTGATTTTATCATTACGCCTATGGGCGTTGCATGGAAAAAATCGACTTCAGAATGCCTCCGCCCCCCCCCCCCCCCAACTTGAACATAGTTCCGACGTCCCTGTTCGTATGTATGTATGACCGTCCGTATTTCGTAAGGTACGAAACAATCCCAGATCAAAAACATTGGATTCGTGATCAGCGTATCGGATATGGTCAGTGTATCAATTTTCAGCGAAATCGAGATGCCTCAAATATCAAACTACATTTGGAATACATCTGCTCCTAGTTTGACGGTGGTGTACGAAGAAGCATACGTTCAATGGTTGGTTTTGTATTCAAAGCGCCAGAATTGTCTAGAAAAAATGTGCCATATTTTGGCAGCGTAAAGGATTTCTATATAGCTCTCTAGAGCTCAATATGACGTCATCATCCCAAATTCAAACAACTTAATTTGTATCAAGTTAAGTGTCGTTTTCGAGAAAAAACATATCACCATCGTTTTCAGCAGCACTTACTTCCTATTTTCGGGTACAACCGGCGTATATTTGACAACTTTCAGAAAGATGGCAATGTTCCTTTAACTAGCCTGGGACAACATCCATACATAGTTTGGGTGAAGTATGCAATGCCTTGGGGGCATTGGGGGAAGTATGTCTCACATACAAAAGCTTTGCCTAATTTGAGGCAGCCCCAGGTATCTTCCAGTCTACCAAACCATTCCAATTACACTAATACAATATTTAGGGCAAAAACTGACTCATTTGGGGCAACTTTTTCTGACCTAAGCTAACCCCAAATAATTGTTTCACCAGATTAATCACTCCCTGGCAGGTAGCACTACCATGGGGCCTAACTTAGCATGAGCTGCCCCATTTCACTGATGAACATTTATGTGTCATGGCAGCAGCGGCGCAGGAACTATGTTCAAATTGTGGGGCCGGAGGCATTCTGAAGTCGATTATTTACTTGCAACTCCCATAGGCGTAATGTTAAAATAAAAAATGTTGGGGGGGGGGGGGGGGATTCCCCCCCTGCTCCCCTGTTCCTACGTCTATGCATGGCAGGGTCAAATTCAGAATTTCAGAAAATGGGGCAAGATAAAAAAGGGGCAAGGAAAATGTCCAGACTAAAGTAAGAAATGGTGATACTTCATGATAATGGATTATTTTGAAAACAGTATATTTATAACAAAACAACTTATGCAAAGAACTGTTATTTAAATAACAAGAATTGCTAACCTAACTCTCATATTACCAAAAATGATGATTTAGTAAATAAAACACAAGATAGGAAGCTTTCGGCTTGCGCCTTCATCAGCCATGGCCCATGAAGGCGCTGTGGCTGATGGAGGTGCCATGGCTGATGAAGGCGCACGACGAAAGCTTCCTATCTTGTATGCTATTTACTAAATCTTTGGGGGGGGGGGGGGGGGCAATATGAGAGTTAGGTTAGCAATTCTTATTATTATGTCTCTCAAAACAGTGTTGAAAAATATTCAAGATTATGAACTGTTACTTCAGTCAAATTGAACAATTTCCTGCAAACCAGAATGTAATGGTTTGGATGGGATCAGCTTTGCAGACACCTCATGGATTTTGATTGGATCTGGATTATGACGTATTGATTGGGATTGGACAGGATCACAATCACTCAATCCATTTCATACTCTGGTCCAGACCAATGTAACCTACCTATAAAACTGGTTCTATGCTCAGCTTATGGCTACTGTCCTCAATGTGGGCATTTTTTTTTGTAAATGTCCGTAATAAGTCAGATTTGTAGTAAATCTATTTCATGGTTGCAAGGTGACATTATTATATTATTATTACCTGATGCAGACATGGTTATGATCGACTGATTTTATTATATGCTTATTGAACCTTTATTATGGATGCAAATGATGTATTTGGAACAACATATTTCATACATGTGCAGCATATTTCAAGGCCAGCTTTACCCCGTTTTAACATCCACTCAGTACTCACCCACAGTGACAGGTGTATGAGCCACGGGGGCAGACACTTTCTCTCTTGATAGGTCAACCATATTATAACGAAAGAGATTCAATCCAAACACCAACATAAATTCAATCCACTTCGGAAAACCAAAATTCAATCCCCCCGTCAAATGCAAAAGCAATGGAATGTTGATGATGCTGACGGTGGAAAAGTTGGTTGGTAGGCCTTGGTGTTGCCAATTTAAAACTGAGTTTCCCAGATTCACTGCTTTTTGGCGTAATATTTCCAAGGATCCCAGGATCACAGTAAATTTCTGCTCCCGAAATCCCAATACTTGGGCTGATTTCCCAAGTTCCCGGCAAATTTCACAAGATTCTCATGTGACAGTCAATTTCGCTACCAGCTTGCTACCACTCGTTATAACGCAAGTCAATGGGCCGGCCTGTCGCGCGATAACGGCAGCGAAAAACCCACAGTGCATATGAAAAACCTTCAGTGCATATACATAAAAACTGATCGCCCCAAAGAAACGCGGCTGCTAATTAACCCTTAATTCTGTACGATCCAGAAAACCGCTCGTTGATGCTTTTGCTTGCAAGCGTACCTATGTGTTGTATTGTGGGTGAAATCAATGAAGCATATAGTTTGTTGCGTGATAATTAATTTGGTTGTGCGACGTCAAAATGTCGTGATGGCCTGGGAGGATTGAATGGATATATACCCCCACCCCCACCCACACCCACACCCCGGACGCGGGAGGGGGACGGTGGGAAGAGGCAGCTTCCAATTTTATCGAAATTAAACATGGTTCATTTGGCAGTTGACTTGAAAGAAATGCAAAAATATATCCAGTTGGCCCTTGAAATTGTTAAGACTTCAGGTGTTTCTATATCTCCTGTTCCACCGTGATCACGCCCATGCAGTGATGGACAAGAGTTCCGCCACGTTCCGATTATTATTATGATTATTATTATTATTATTATTATTATTATTATTATTATTATTATTATTATTATTATTATTATTATTATTATTATTATTATTATTATTATTATGATTATTATTATTATTATTATTATTATTATTATTATTATTATTATTATTATTATTATTATTATTATTATTATTATTATTATTATTATTATTATTATTATTATTATTACTATTATTATTATTATTATTATTATTATTATTATTATTATTATTATTTTTGAGGGGGGGGGGGGGGGCAGAGGCACTCTGAAGTCGATTCTTCCCATGCAACGCCCATAGGCGTAATGTTAAAGTCCCCAAATTTGGGGGGACACGTCCCCCCCTCCTGTGGTGGAGCCCCTAGTGATGGATCGAAATGAGGCTATATAGGGCGGATCCAAAGTATAGAAAAGGGTGGCTTAAAAGGCGCAAAAACAATGAACAGACCAATCTAACCTATCGCAAAACACTACCTTAAAACATACTTGGGACCATTTTCCTCAGGCTTTAAAAAAAAATTCAGGTCACCATTTTTTCTACTGAAACTTTCATGTTATTTTTTTTGTTATCTTACAAAGTATGGGACGCACAACCAAGTGCAACGAACAAGGTCCATCCTCTTGCTCAGTTCGGCCGAGTTCTGAACTTCTGATCCTCCGACAACGGCATAAACTTCCCCAAAGCCCAATATTTGTCGCTTCACTGACAAAAGTCTGTCAAATCTGTCGACAACGCTCGCTACCAAGTTACCCAAATAATAGACCTCTGATTATATGATCAAGAAGGAATTAGACTGCTATCTTGCGTATCCTTGGAATAGGAAACATTTAAATATTTCCCCATTGACTTATAATGGGGACTGAGGAGGTCACGAAATTGACCCGACCTTAGGTCGCTGATATAAAAAATCCAAGACAAACGAATGGTAGATGTATATGACCTAATGAAATCCTGTAAGTGTAAAACCGATCATCCACAAACTGTGACTGTGGTACGACCACAAGTTCTTTTGGAGGTGAGGTCACGTGACCTGATCTGGTGACCTGACCTGAGATGACCCGAGGAAATTTTTACATAATGTGGACAATTAATGCCCAAACAGCTGTGCCAAAAATGGCGGCGCTGCGTGCCGCCGTTTTCCCGCTATCCGCGAAAAACCTGAGGGAGGTGTCTAAACACTTGCCCCCTTCCCTGGCACGGCGCGGGTTAAAATACAGGGATGGTGTGAGCGTGCAGCCAGGTATTAGGGTACTCATGTGAAGTAAAAAAGGACCCCAGCTGAGCTGGGGTCATTTTTGTATGTGCTACTTTTGGTCGGGGACACTCAAAGCACTTTTACCACCCCTGCACATATCCACCTAGTCAGTATCCAACATATATCCGCCTAGTCAGTATCCAACACATATCCACCTATACATATATCTGGATTAACTATTCCGTCAGGCTGAGCACAATGCAAACTAGCGGCGAACTGGGCCGTGCTGCGTCGACAGTTCTCGGCTACAGGCCGGCTGAGCTCTGATCTGACAACTGCTGACGGTGTTGACTGTGGAGGGGGGCTGCATATTTACTCTCTTCCTCCCGACAGCAGCGCTGGGGGCGAGGGAGCGGGGGGGGGGGGGGAGGCAAGGGAGCGCGCAGGACGACTCCGAGGGGTGGGCGGGGGGTCTGAAATGTGATTGTGGTCGTCGGATGTGGTGCTGAGTGGCCGCACGATGATTCCTGAACGCTCCACCGACGATACTCGGCCGACCGCGTCGCTGCGTCGCTGCGTCGCTGCGTCGCCGAAGTTATGTCGCAGAAACGGCATCGTCAGCACGGGCTCTTTGAACAGAACAAATGGTTACAGAAACTGTGATTCTACAATGATATATCCTCCGAGCTTTTTACACAGTTATAGTATAGGTTAAACACTGAATTGTATGTATTTTAAGATGTGCGTAGAGCTGAAATAGTGAAAAGGATGTTGGGAATATATGGGTGGAGCTTTTCAGAAAAAGTTGGTGGGGAAAATGTCATATAGGCTGGTTATTTTCAATGGTTCAGGTGAAAAATGGTCATTTCAACGCCAGGAAACCGTCAAATCTGACAAAAGTTGGTGGGACACAACACAAAGTTGGTGGGGCAGTCGCCGCACCATTTGAATAGGAAACTCAACCCGTGGAACATACAACATTGTCAGCAATCGTACCCGTGGAACATACAACATTGTCAGCAATCGTATTTCTAGCAATTATATAAACTGCAAGGAGAGGACCCACGTCTTCCTACAGAAGTCGTCTTCCTACGTGACCCGTACAGACGTGGGCTAAACACTGGTTCGTGCTGCGCGTCACCTCTCTGACCCTGTACCGTAACCCGTACAGACGTGGGTTAAACACTGGTTCGTGCTGCGCGGCACCTCTCTGACCCTGTACCGTAACCCGTACAGACGTGGGTTAAACACTGGTTCGTGCTGCGCGGCACCTCTCTGACCCTGTACCGTAACCCGTACAGACGTGGGCTAAACACTGGTTCGTGCTGCGCGGCACCTCTCTGACCCTGTACCGTAACCCGTACAGACGTGGGTTAAACACTGGTTCGTGCTGCGCGGCACCTCTCTGACCCTGTACCGTAACCCGTACAGACGTGGGTTGAACACTGGTTCGTGCTGCGCGGCACCTCTCTGACCCTGTACCGTAACCCGTACAGACGTAGGTTAAACACTGGTTCGTGCTGCGCGGCACCTCTCTGACCCTGTACCGTAACCCGTACAGACGTGGGTTAAACACTGGTTCGTGCTGCGCGGCACCTCTCTGACCCTGTACCGTAACCCGTACAGACGTGGGTTAACCACTGGTTCGTGCTGCGCTGCACCCCTCTCTCTGTTTGATTATTACATCATTTTCTTTTTTACATGAAAAGATGGGAAGTTCTGAATTTGCAATCGCATGATATAACTAACATTGGGTAAGATTATATCTAGTAGTATTTTTATTTTTAATGTGGGCGAGGACGGCTGACATAGTCATGATGATTATACAGAATGGGATGATTATCTTTAACATGTCAGCATATATATCTTTTTTGCAAAATATATAGGAAATTGATGATTGTTCTGTAGGAACGGCCAGCAGCAGGCCAGCCGTTGCTGACGCTGGGCCTGGGGCCTGTCGCCTGGCTACTAATGAGCAGTGCGTCATATGTAATGAGCAGTGCTCTACGCAGTCATGGTCTTGTGCTTTAGCTTTATGCTCCCTCTGTTGACGCGAGATTTAAAGGGAAATATTCATATTTGTCCACAAACAAAATGGAGTTATTACTTTAAATCGACAGACGAGACCAAAATATATTATAAATTGATCACATTTTGCATATAGACATTCCTACCGAAAGATATTTCAAGTTAAAGTTGATAAGCGTTCCACGCTTATAACGGTCGGTAATCACAAGTACTTGGTAACGAATTCACTGTCCGAGCTAAAATTAGCCTGCCTACGCATTGTTATTTATCATGAAGGTATGTAATATGTTTCATGCACTCTTATCTTTTGCGAATATATGTACCAAACTTTTATGAACAATGAACAAGCATTTGGGAAAAGTGCATTGAAATCGGCAGTTTAGCTTCGACGGCGACCTATTGTATATGTTCTCGATTTTGTTTATTAAAAAGGACGTTTTTCGCATGAATTTTCAACAAACAGGGATTTAATATATTGCAATGCACATATGAAACATTTATCTGAGCCGTTTTCTCATACCTGGGGTATCCATAAACGTTTCAGAGAACCGTGATGTATTAGGTGGATTAATTTGGCCCCGAACGGCGACCTATTTAGTGTCGGCGATTTGTTTCATCGACCAATCAGGGACGTTGTCACGCTTCTTGGCGCACTTACTTCATTTGTGGCCCCATGACTTGTTCACAAATCAACATTCAAACCAGAGATATAAAAAAGTTGTTATTTCACTTTTAAATTAAGGCACGATCAATTTGATACCATGCATGCATCACAGACAAATGCAGATAAATCAATCAAAAGGTGAATATTTCCCTTTAACCCGCGCGGCGCTGGGGTCTCCAGCCGAACGCACACCTCTTGGGGGGGGGGGGGAATTTACCCCCGTATCTTATGCACCAATCTCCGCAGCGAGACGCGCAGGGCGGCGATCGAAAGCTCTGAAGGAGACGAAGCTAATGAATACCCGCAATTCTTAAAATAAGGTCACATGTCAGTTCACGGTCAGGTCAAAGGTCAACACCGAGGTACCAGGTGTTGATTGCCATACTTTCCATCCAAAGTCATATATTGCGACTATTACCGCACAAAGTGCTCTCAAAGGTATAATGCATCTCCCGCATAAGCGAAAGTGAAATTGTAAGCAAAAGTCAAGGTCAGGTCACAAAAGGTCACTATTGGCAAGAGGTTTACGAAATTCATGCGACACATGCTTTATAGGTTATTTTACACGTATAATTCGATAGAAGTAGCCATTTTCACAACGTGACCACATATCATGGCCATTAGGTGAAGTTCTAGTCAAGGTCAGGTCACATAGGGTCAAAATTTGAAATTGATTAATATAAGTAAAAGGCATGTTTCTAGACCAGTTTTGTTTCATAAATACAGTGGTGGTATTTATTTGTCAGCATCGGGAAACTAAAATAAAGCAAACACAACTTAACAAAATGACGTCATGAGTTACTCATACTTAGGGAGCCATAAGTCAGTACAAAATAAAGATATTGCTTTCAAAGTTGGTTTCAGTATCATTTATACCTGGTTCTCCAATATGTATTCCGTTTTTTTAACATCGTCAAAAAATATTTTGTGGAAATTTTCCCAACAATACTTTAAAAAAAAATTGGGTCAAAAACCCACAATTTAGCAAATCCGAGACAGCGATTTAGAAGAGAATGTCATTCCCTTCCTTGTGACGTTTTATATTAAACTCGATTTTCTACGATTTGTCAAACATTTATCGTTTTTCCACCAAAAATGGCATGACATGACGTCATTAAAACGTTATTATCTCCCAAAACGCTACATCAATTTCATTGCAATTTGGTGAGAAGACGTTGAATTGATGCTGCATAAGGTAACCAAAGCTTCACATCAATATTTATCATAGTTTTCAAGTAATTGAGAAAATCCGGGAGGGGGTGGCGGTAAAATTCCCCCCTCCCCAGCGCCGAGCGGGTTAATACATTTCTACACTTGATAATCGCTAGTCGTTTGTTTTTCGTCGTCTTTTCTGACATTTTTAGAACAACTGTTTCGCGAAATTTTGAATTGTGATACGATTTCATAATATTGGCGATTTACATATTAGCATACCACATACAACACAGCATTAGATGCCAAGTACTCCATCTATCATGCCTTCTCTGGAGATGAGATGTACTTAGCGACGTACAGGGCGGTCATTTGAAACTGTGATAAGTTAGGTGACTACCAGAGACATATATTCCACATTGACATGAATGAAACACATAGCGTTCAAGACCCCAATGTGGGATATTTATGATGACATGATGACGATCACCCTGCGCGCCAGCAGTTTTCTACAGCAGGTGCTCAAAGTAGCGACCTCTTCCGCTCGGCGCCGCGCATTTGTCGCCATTTTTCTCAGCTGCGCCTCGTCCATGTTCTGTGGGACGTTTTTCCATGGCCATGTTCAGCTGATCTACGGTCCGTAGCTCACACTGGATAACATGAGTGAAGGCCCGCGGCCAGAAGCTGAAGTATTAGATAGGACAGGACGCGCTGTACGCTGCGTCAGTGCGTGCTTGCTTCTGCGGAAGATGATCCGGTAGCCGAACTTTGATGCGAGGAATTCCATCACAGGAGTGGTCTCATGGCAGGGACACCATCTTGTTGAAGCCAATAGCCTTTACGGGTCGCGCGGGTCCGTACGGCCAGCAACATTACTGTCCCAGGCATCTCCAGACATGATTGGCAGGTGACGGATCCTTCAGACCAGTTGTAGTGGACCGGCAGGCACTTTCCGTTGACGGTTCTGACCAGAGTTCGCCATGGGCTGGGCTGGCCTTATGGGACGTGTGTTGGGCCTGGGCTGGGCCTGGCCTGGGCCTGGGCTGGGCCTGGGCCGGGCCTCAACTTTAACCCGCGCACTGCATGGGGTGGGGGTTGATTTCCGCCCCCCCCCCCCCAGGGTTTTTCAAAGATAGCGAAAAAACGGCGGCGCGCAGCGCTGCCGGGTTTTCGCACACCTGTCAGGACATCAATTGCGCACACTTAAACAAAATAACCTCGGGTCATCTCAGGTCAGGTCACCAGATCAGGTCAAGTGACCCCACCTCCAAAAATGTTTGCAGTTATGCCAAAGCCAGAGTTTTTCACCGATCAGTTTACAAACTTACACGATGTCATGAGGGCATACGTACTTAAAATTCGTTTATCTCGGAATTTCGATATCGGTGACCTAAGGTCAGGTCAATTTCGTAACCTCCCATAATAAGTTGATGGGGAAATATACAAATGCTAAGAATATGCATGATATTAGTCCAATCACTTCTGGATCATGTTATTATAGGATATTATTGATGATCCAAGTGTAAGTTTTGTTCAGTGACCCCTATTGGGTCATTTAAGGTCATGCGAGGTCACCATCACTTTTTTGTCAATAACTCCCGATATAATGAAGATAGAGAAGTATAACAGACATCAATGTGTTTGTCTCGTCAAGACACGTCTTCTCATATGCAACATGCCCTGCTTGAGTCACCACTTGACCTTGACCTGAGGTAAATTGTCTATGTTAACTTAAAAAGATCACCATGTATATCATTCAAAGCGCCTTGACAAGATAAATACAATGACGTAAATAGTTTGTCGTTATCTTTATTACATACAAAGTTAATAGCGAAAAACGATTTAGCAAAAAACGTCATTTTTTTCCTTTTTTGACCTCTGGAGCCTCAAATGTTGACCTGAGATCAAATTTGAGGTCACTTTAGCGATTGAAAATTTAACTGGCTGGCGTTTTTTTCCGGTTGTTTCTAACTAGCATAGTTTCTGAGATATATGGGAATGTCTGGAGCGATGTCCTTAAACAGGAAAAAAAACTGGAAAATTTGACCTTTGATGACCTCTATGACCTCAATTTTGACATGACCTAAAACAATACTGAAATACTTTCGATAGAACATGTATCAATCTATCAAATCCCGTTTTCTGCTCCTCGCTACGTAGCGTAGTTTTCGAGATCTCAGGGGGGGGGGGGCGGAAATCAACCCCCCCTGCAGTTCGTGTTCGGCGCAAAGCCCCTGCAGTGCGCGGGTTAAGGAAATCACTAGGCTCTGGATGGGCCTGGGCCTGACAATTTTGAAGTAATGCGCGCGTCGCACAAGCTCAGGTCAGAGCTAAAAAATATGTTAACCAGCAGTTCACTTACAAAGCAACACACTGTTGCTGTGGCTGTTACTTTTTTTTGGATAGCATAGTTGACTCATTGTTTCACATTTATAGTATACAAGTAAATATGCTAGGATACTGAATGCACATTTTGTGAAAATAATGATATGCTTAATCTGAACGGGCTGGACCGGGCCTGGGCCTCAATATTCTGAATTTGACCAGGCCTGTGATTGGTGTTCATGGGCCTGGGCCGGGCCGGGCTGGGGGTTGGTGGGCCCGTGACGAGCACTGGTTCTGACCCAGCAAGCACTACTGGTCAGCGTCCAGCCCGTCCTGCCATGTGTCTACTTCAGCTTCTGGTCGCGGGCCTTCACTCATGTTGTTCAGTGTGAGCTACGGACCGTGGATCAGCTGAACATGGCCGTGGAAAAACGTCCCACAGAACATGGACGAGGCGCAGCTGAGGAAAATGGCGACAAATACGCGGCGCCGGGCGGAAGAGGTCGCTACTTTGAGCATCTGCTGTAGAAAACTGCTGGCGCGCAGGGTGATCGGCATCATGTCATCATAAATATCCCACATTGGAGTCTTGAACGCTATGTGTTTCATTCATGTCAATGCGAAATATATTTCTCTGGTAGTCGCCTAACTTATCACAGTTTCAAATGGTCACCCTGTACGTATGTACATAACTATATATTGCCACATTAAATACAAAGCTTTGATAAGAAACTATGACGTACCACTTCGCCGAAGTTAACTTGAAAGTTTTGACCGGGCATTTCGAAGTAGCTCTCGCCTTTATAAGGACACTGTGAGAGAGCGGCGTTATTTGGCTTGATACGGCCTGAACCTGTGGAGCTCATTTTCCACCGGCACGGCAGCCTCCAGTTGAAAAACTTTTCCGGGCGAGAACTCAATTAGTGGCATTTGTCGAAGTAAGCTGGCGCACTTTGATCATCACTAGAGCGTCGTCTAAACCTGCCCGCGAGGCGCGGCTGAATTACGGGGCCGGCTTCCGTTGGGTCTAAATCAGCTACATGTCAGCTGCGGGGGACACTCATCCGGTGAGTTATTCGGCGTGGGATGATGGCACGGCCAGGATTCCATGCAGAGTGAACAAAACGGACTTTCTCTCGCGCCAGGCCGCTGCGCCAACCTGCTCCAATAGTGCTGTTCACAACGCGCTAAATCGCGTAAGCTATCTTTAGTAGGTATCCTGTTTGGTTCCTACCGTAAGCATTTTCAGTTCCTACCAAATAACTGGTAGGATGCAGCTCAGTAGCCAATAGCCATTAAATAAGGTAATTTCGCTTAGATGAAATAAAATACTGTTTAGGTTTGCTTAAAAAAATATTTAACATATGTTGAAGACCATGTCTAATAAACTTTGACTTGCAATGTATATTTTACTGTACGTACTTAATTTATCTACTATATAATATTCCAAATATATCAAACACCTAGTAAATAGAGTTGCCAACTCAGGGCCACGGAGCCAGCGCTGGGCCTGAACAGTATCTAGGGCCTTGGGCCTGAAAGGACTAGCCATACAGCTTGCCGGGGTTATGTAGTGCTCAAGTAGAGCAATTATGTGTATTCAGTATACAACATACGGTGCATACGCTGGACTTGGTTGCACCCAAGTAATGCCGTGCTTCTGTGGTGCACCGCTTGAGCTATGCCAGCGGCGGTGCCGGACGTCAGTCTCAAAAGTGGTTCCACGATCTAAGTTCGCGGAACAAATTTTTCGCCAGCGGCGGAACAAATTTGTTAATGCGCATTCCAGTATTTGTTGCGTAATTTTTGATACGCGTTTCTTCACAACCTATTTGCATATATGCCGCCAATATGTTCATATATTTTGATGTGGGAAGTTGATGAATCGTCAGTCGTATTTCCTGTATATGGTCTTGGCGTCAGTCGGGGACCGAGACTCTCGCGCCGTTTGTTAAAAAGGTGTCTTGTATCGTTGCGTATGCGTATATGGGAAACTGGGCTCAAGTCTCAGTTTAAAGTATTGCCGTCTTTTGCATAACGTGTTTTTAGTGTCCCAGGGTTATCCATGGCCCCGATGACGATGGTATCGGTGGCTGGGTTGTAATCTGAATACGAAAACACTTTTTTGGGAGAGTTTAAAAAGTTTTGGGTTTATTTTTTTGGAAAAGTACCAGCTTTCCTTCCCTAATCACTGCAGCAATTTCGGATGTTGGGAATTTGGAGGTCCCGCCTTACATTTTTTTTCTCGACAATGTGTCGCATCACTGTCACGTTCCGGCCATTGTTCGGAAAATCAAGTCTCAGTATTTGTTATGCTCGTCAGCCATTTTCACCCGCAGACTAAAACAAATAATGATTTACAGACAAAGTACAAAACACGACAGGGTCGTGTGCTCAGTGTTGAAATGTCCAGGGGCGTCATCCCGGGATTCCCCATGTATCGGTTGCCGAGCGGCTAAGCATTATCCATGACGTCACTGGTGCTCTGGTCAAGTCGTGGCCATTGATCTATATAAGTATAGACGAACTACTCCAGCTGTTTCGCCGCCCGGCAGCCGTTCCCGGTTGAAACGACACTAGCGCCGCAGCGGACAGGCCATGAATTAGCGCGGCAATGCTTTTGCTATGGCGGAGGGGTGAATTTGACCATAATCACCGTGAACGTTCATGCTGAATATTTGTATTACTTGTTATTCATTATGAATGTCTGTACGTCCTCAAACCATTTCCAGTGCGCTACCTCACGCGGTTTTTCAGTTACAGACCGGCAAATATGCTATACATATAAATACAAAAATGCAGTCGGATATATTTCAAACTCGATTCTTTCCATGCAATGCCCATAGACTTAATGCTAAAGCTTGACGGAATCCCATTGCCCCCGTGTTCTACGTCCCTGATTCAGTTCACGTAGTCATATAGCTTAAAAACATAGGTTGAAGGATTTTAAGGATTATTAAAGGTGATGATGATGATTATCGTGATTTAGAGTGGCGATCTATCAGGGTTGCCAGAGCCCGGAAATTAAGTTAGGGTAACATACAATTACAATGTAATAGCTAACAGTAAACAAGACCCGTTTTCAGTAGCCAAATATTGATGTTTCAAAGTTCAAGTCGTTCCTTATTAATATGTTCGGCGAATCAAGGACAGATACAGCCGGCCGTTTGGGAGAGGGGGGGGGGGGGCAGTTTGAGCGGATCTTACCTAGGTACCCCCAATTTCTAAAATCTCCCCGGATGTGGGCAACTTTATTTTGCAACCACGCGGTTTCTAATAATTTGTTTTTAGCTTTTCGAACTTTTGGGATATAGAAAAGGTGTATCTATGTTTTTGTTCCCGACTGCAAGGGAAAACAAACATGAAAAATGTGCGCTGAATCAAGCCAGCTTTGCCCTTAAGAGCAAGGATGGATCCATCCGTTCGTCTTCGGGGCCAACTACTTTTTGCTACAGGGTTCGACGACCTTCGCAAAGAAAAACAAGAGTATCTTAGATTTGAACATTTTTTTTTTGCGGTCAAGCAAAAAAATGTTAGTGGAAAGAAGCTACCATAGACATTTAGAACAGAACTTGGAGTATCAAATAAATGGCAGTTTTCTTCAGAATTTCCAGCTCCGAATCTCGGATAATTAACCGAGGGGATAGTCCGATCGGAAAAATGAATACGCATTTCGCTGCACAAATGTTTGTCGTTTTTATCTGTTGCGCTCCGATAAAAAAAGAGCTAAAGGCGAGGACGTCAACAGGGGTGGTAAAATGCCCCGTCATGCTGGACGACGTCGGAGAACAAAATTTGTCTTTTTCTTGCCCGGTTGGCTATTTTTTATCACAAATGATCCACCAGAGGAGCCACATGCTACATTTCTGCATGCGTGTGCTTCTTACATCGAATCATGGGATATTCGAGGGCAATTTATACTGAATTGGTTCACACATGAAAATGCACAGTCTACCAAAACAAAATACGCGTCCCACATGTGGGACGCGTATTTTGTTGACTCACATCACTGTTGCTATGTATAGCAACAGTGATATCAGTTTGGCAGCATATTATACCACAAATATAGTTGTTTTTATAGACCATACAAAAATACCAAGTTGTCTGCAAACTACTATTTCAGTCGACAGCGGTTTGGGAGAACCGCGGAAGACCACTAATTGACTTTGAACGGGAGACTCTCCGCCGTCCAACCCACGGATCCGCCGGTTTTATCAGTCAACTTCGATGCATATAGAAATGGTATACATTTTGGAACAAATTTTGAAACCCAGAGTATATTTTAGATTGTTGATCAATGACTATGGAGGCATGATGGCAGCATTGTAAAACCTCTACTTGGAGCGATCGTCGCTTTCGTAAGCGACGCATGTGATTTGTTTTAGCAATTTTGTGAAGCACCCCCTTCTTCAGAGTTCATGGTAAGGTTAAGTTAAAATAATTAATAATATAGTTGCTCAAAAAGTGGATAAAATAAATAAATCGCATATCAAGTAGGGTAAACTTAACATGTCAACACATCAGACTTGGCACGTTACTGGTGGTGTTGTGGTAATTTTGGACATCTCAAGACATCAAACTTTCATTGTTTTTGGTGGTGTGTTGGTGTCTGAAAGTCATCCCAGGCAAAGAGTTGTCAGTTTGAAGGGAGAACACGGTAAGCAACTGTAACCCCGGGGACGCCCTAACAACATTATTTTCATGTTATTGGTGATGTAGTGTGTCAGTATCGACTTCATCACCAATAGCATGAAAAGTATGGCATTGCTGGTGTTAATGGTGTCTACCCTACCTGTAAAAAGTCTGATTAAATTTTTAAAAAAACTGTTTGTATTTGACGTTCGGTTCAGTAATTCACCCCCCCCCCCCAACAAAAAAAGAGTTGGTGCGGCGACTGCCCCATCAACTTTGATTTTGGCTCCACCATTTTTATGTTCTGCCCCACCAACTTTTTCAGATTTGAAGGTTTCTTAGTGTAACTGTTCAATTTTTCACCTCAGCCATGCAAAGCAACCATCCAATATGATATTTTGCCCCACTAACTTGCTCTGAAAAACTCCACCCATGCTGTCTATGCGATGGTCTGGGGGGTCCAGGGGCGCGACAGCCCCTGTTATAGGTTCTGCAGCGCAGCGAGCGAATGTGAGCAGCACGTTCTAAACATGGGTCCCTGCGACCTTAATTGCTGTAAATGTTAGGTCAAGTTTGATTATGTATCGTATGATTGGTTATTAGTTATGGTTATGGTTATGATTGGTTATGTATGATTATGTACATTTACAGCAATTAAAAGGTAATAACAAAACTGTATTGTGCATACGTTATACCACATTTGGAGTAGTGTGTACAAGCCTGGTTTCCAACATATGATAAAGATTGCTGGTTGTTAGAAAGGGTTAAACAAGGGCAACACAAATGGTTAATTGTCTTGGTACTTTACCTTATGAAGATAGATTAAAGAAATTGGGTATGTTTTCACTTAGCTAAGAGGAGATCTAATTGAGGTCTTCAAATTGGTAAATGGTCAGCATTCTGAATATTTTAAGGGAATGTTTGAGTTCAATAGGGAAAATCGGGGTAGAGGTCATCAGCATAAACTCATTATGAAACAAAGTAGGACTAGGCTATGACAGTATTTTTTCAGTAGAAGGGTTGTAGGACATTGGAATATGCTACCAGGGGATGTCGCTGATGCAGTGACACTTGCTTCCTGCAAAATTATATTAGATACATACTTTACAGAGAAGGGATTAGTTCATAAATACTCATGGGATTAGCCTTCTTTTATGCAGGTAGAGTAAGATGATTTGAAGGGGCGAGACTTGTTTGGGGGGGGGGGGGCAACCTTGGATGGGCCCAAGAGGCTCTTTGTTGCACTTTTCTTTTATGTCTCTTGAGGTATCGTTTTTGGTGACGTCATAGCTTTGGTATTACAGGTACACTTTTCTGTCTGTCATAAATGAAACAAAATATTAACATTGAAGGGACTGTCCCACCTTTGTGAAAGTTGTCCAATCACACTTAATTTTATGTCTTCATGTCAGGTGAGGTCAGCTGAACATGTTCGTCAACTTTTTTTTCCGAAAAAATGCTTATCTTGGAAGATATTCAACTTCTAGTTTTAAGCGGAAAGTTGGGTTGGTGACTTCATGTGATTTGTTTTTAATAACAGGGAAATCCTTTGTGCTGCCAAATATATGGCACACTTTTTTGTCGACATCTATTGCGCAGAAAAAGCGAACCACCCGGTGTCTAGATTGGCTTAGATTGCGAACCACCCGGGGATCCAGAAATGAAAGACGAAAATATTCCAAGGCTGACCTTAAAACAAGTCGACTATCATTACCAGTTGGGTAAAGAGACGACGCTGTCGGTTTAGAGGCCCTATTCAAATACACATGGGCCTTATTTTTTACAGATGTCAAAATCAAACTCGAATAGCTTTTTGATTAGATCATTGTGGTTGTTTTAACTGCTACCATACTTAATTCCAATGCCTAGCCATAAAAATGGCTATCTCAACTAAAATATAATGTTAAAGGGAATAGGTCACCTTGAAAATTGTCTTGAAGTTCACCCATTAGGTGCATCTTGAGCTCAAAACTATGAATATGACTTTGGTTTGGACAACTGATGGATATATGTGGAGAAAGAAGTAAGTTTCTCTTTCTATTTCACGAGAAATCGTACGATAGCAGCTGGCGTTCTGGCTCCGCCCCTCTCCGCCTGACGCCAAGTACAGTCTCTGACAAGGGGCCGCCGCGCCGCCCGGGCGGCTGAGCGGATATTAACGAGGCGTTGTGACCAGAGACTACGTGCCAGAGAGTTTACCTGTCTCCGGCGGCGCGGCGGCGAGCGTTCATTCCCCGATCGTGGCCCGGAACAGCGGGATTGAAATCGGGCCCACTAGTCCTGTGTCGAAATTACTTAACGTAGAGAGGTAATGCTTTCACCACAAACCATTTTTAGATCTGCTCTACAAATCTGCTATCTCAGTCCAAAACCCCATGTTAAAGGTGAACTATTCCCTTTAAGGTGGGATAGTCCCTTTAAATGACAAATATTGCTTAGGACCTGTCTATACTCTCTTCTTCTATAGGGGCCTAAATAACTTTACAATGTCTTTAATCTTGTATCAGCTACAGAGTAGCTTATCAGAGTTTCTGCAACTTTATGTTTTCATGTATGATCAATATTTCACAAGAGTATAAATATAAATATTGTTTCAACGAGCGATATTGCATTAGTGTTGCTGGAGAACCATTTTCTAACTTTCGATTTGGTCGGAGAACCATAGTCTAATTTTACCACCCCTGGACGTCAAACATGATCGAACCAGTCGCACTTCCGCCATTCAAAACAATAATACAGATGACCCGATCATGGCGTCAAATTCAATATGCATTTCAAGAAACTTTAGCTACCCATCTATGCACCGCATACGGATAGGATGATCAACTTCCGTTGCCAGGTTCTTGCAAAAAATATGTCCCTGCTCCCGGACCTCGAGGCCATTTGCGCATCTCGACGGGTCCATAGATACGACACACGTAGACGAAGTAACCGATACCTACTACGGTGAAGGCTGCATTTCTCATATTACTGCCATACAGTCTATGGCAGAAACCTGCGGCAGCCAGACAGGCAGCGGCAGCCTGAAATAATCTAGCTGGGGACTCCCCGATCTCGCAAAGAAGTCAACGACTTCGCTGACGGATTACATTATAATGTCACCCGTATAGGTCAGACCTATAGGTCTCGCGGTGGGCTTCGCACATGATCAGCGCTTCAGTCATCCGGAGCTCGGCCATTGTCGCTCGGAGAGAGGATAGTCTTCTCCACCTTACTGAACACCCTCTCCGCCTCCGCCGTTGTAACCGGAAGGGCGGGAAAGACCTACAGGAAAAAGGATGGATTTGGACAGATTGTTCTATTGTAGACTTGCTTGACCGAAATGGTGCTGGATAAAAATAATGAAATAAGGACACCTGTAAACGTGATAATTGTTAAACTTATTAATTACCCCTCACCCTAGTGGGGGTTATTCGTCATCCCCCCCCCCTTTGATGTTTTTTTTTCGAGAATAGCGGAAAAACAGCGGCGCGCAGCGCCACCAAATTAGGCAAAAAAATCCCAAATTTGCACAGTACCGTTTTAAAAACGCAAATATAGCATGTTTGCGTTTGCTTAGGACCTGTCTATACTCTCTTCTTCTATAGGGGCCTAAAGAACTTTACAATGTCTTTAATCTTGTATCAGCTACAGAGTAGCTTATCAGAGTTTCTGCCATCCCCCCATACTTCACGTCTGGGGGGGGGGGGGGGAAACATAGTTTGCCCCCCCCCCTTGAACTATCTGGGGGGGGGGGGGGGGGCATGGCCGTTGCCCCCCCCCCCCCCCCCGATCCTCCCCTGCGGCGTATATAGACGTGGATTGAAAATTATGTGTTATCAATTAGCTTCAGGTGTAAAGATTGAATCATATTTCTGACACTGTTCCATCATATAATAATTTTATAACATGCTATACTACTATATACTATATTACTTATATTGTTTAAACTTGCGTTGCGTCACTTTTGCCTCAAGGACAAGCTACCATATTTTACTGCCATATGAAGTGTATTTTTTCTTGTATTTTTATATTTTGCAATGCTCATCATTTTTACCATATATGGTAAAGGATATGTAATTTTTTACTACGGAAGATAGGGGGGGGGGGGCAAAAAGATAGTTTTGTCCCCGCTCAATTTTGCTAGCGGGGGCGGCTTCCCCCGCTATTCGCACCGCACCGAGCCGCGTGCGGCGACAGCCGAGTCGGACCAGAGCACCAGTGACGTCACGTAATGTCGAGCGATTAGGGCGCTAAAATCCCAGGATGACTCTACCTCTCTTATACGGCCTTGCCAAGACCCTATAACCGCTGAATCAGTGTCCTTTTAATTAGGTGGGTACCTGCATTGGTTGAATATTATGAATCCTGGCGATCCTAGCCCAAATTTATATTAGTGTGGCTGGTAGCATGCATTTTTTCAAGTGATGCTTTAGTGTGTCAGTATTATTTGGTTGTTAAACTTGAAAACCCTTGGTGGTGGTCGGTGGACCCAACACGATGATCCTTACTAGCCTAAATTTGTATTAGTGTGGCTGGTCAGTGGCGCACGCAGAGGGGGTCAAAGGGGTCAGCTGACCCCTCCCCCCGAAATTTCTGAGGGGCCCGTATTTCTGAGGGGCCCGTTTCTGGTAGGGGCCCGGTCTTGGTCAGGCCCGATCGAGGTAGGGGCCCGGTGCTGGTAAAGGCGTGGCATGGGATGATGGGGCCCGGTCACAACAGGGTCCGGTCCTCGCATATTCTTGACACGGGCCCGTTTCTGGTAGGGGCCCGGTCTTGGTCAGGCCTGATCGAGGCAGGGGCCCGGTGCTGGCAAAGGCGTGATATGGGGCCTGGTCAGAACGAGAGCCCGGTACTTGAACATTATTGATGCGGGTCCGTTTCTGGTAGGGGCCCGGTCTTGGTCAGGCCCGATCGAGGCAGGGGCCCGGTGCTGGCAAAGGCGTGATATGGGGCCCGGTCAGAACGAGGGCCCGGTCACAACAGGGCCCGGCCATTGCATATTCTTATACGGGCCCCGTTTCTGGAAGGGGCCCGGTCTTGGTCAGTTCCGATCGAGGCAGGGTCCCGGTGCTGGCAAAGACGTGGCATGGGGCCCGGTCAGGACGAGGGCCCGGTCACAACAGGGCCCGGTCCTCGCATATTCTTGATACGGGCCCGTTTCTGGTAGGGGCCCGGTCTTGGTCAGGCCTGATCGAGGCAGGGGCCCGGTGTTGACAAAGGCGTGATATGGGGCCCGGTCACAACAGGGCCTGGTCCTTGCATATTCTTGATACGGGCCCGTTTCTGGTAGGGGCCCGGTCTTGGTGAGGCCTGATCGAGGCAGGGGCCGGTGCTGGCAAAGGCTTGGCATGGGGCCCGGTCAGGACGAGGGCCCGGTCAAACAGGGCCCGGTCCTCGCATATTCTTGATACGGGCCCGCTTTTGGTAGGGGCCCGGTCTTGGTCAGGCCCGATCGAGGCAGGGGCCCGGTGCTGACAAAGGCGTGATATGGGCCCGGTCACAACAGGGCCCGGTCCTTGCATATTCTTGATGCGGGCCCGTTTCTGGTAGGGGCCGGTCTTGGTCAGGCCCGATCGAGGCAGGGGCCCGGTGCTGGGAAAGACGTGATATAGGGCCCGGTCAAAACGAAGGCCCGGTCACAACAGGGCCCGATCCTTGCAAATTCTTGATACGGGCGTATTTGATATGATTCTTATTTTTTACATTATCCATTGTTGCTTCAGGAAATGGTTTATGACAACTTTTGGCAACATGATGGTGGGCGCGAATGACGTAGTCGCGGCGCTCTAAAACCCCAACGATGATGATGATGACATAACTACCGGGGATCGGACTGCCTAACCTGCCTAACCTGTAAAATATAATTTTTGTTGTTGTCATTTACCTCATTTCGTCAAATTTACTTTCGACAGTTGTACCGCACATCAGTAGCACACGCACCTAAAATTCGCACATCAGTAGCACACGCAGTCACCTTACACGACATTGACAAGAAAATTATAATGTCTCAGGTCCCATGTTGTAGGGGGCCCGCTCAAAAACAAGTGACCGAAATCCGCGAAGTTTTCTAAAAACGGATGGGGCCCGCTCACAAGGGGGCCCGCTTTTAGGGCTCTGACCCCCCCCCCAAATGGAATCCTGCGTGCGCCACTGTGGCTGGTAGCATGTGTTTTTTTTCAAGTGGTACTTTAGTGTGTCAGTATTATTTGGTTGTGCGAAAAGTCCAATCTTGTGACGTGTCCGGGGTAAGGTGTTTCGGTTTGTCAGTATTATTTGGTTGTGCAAGAAGTCCAATCTTGGGACGTGTCCGGGGTAAGGTGCTTTAGTATGTCAGTATTATTTAGTTGTGCGTAAAGTCTAATTGTCCTTACTAGTAGGTAGGTACCTACCTTAGTTGAATATTATTAATCCTGGCGATCCTAGCCCAAATTTATATTGTGTCAAAAAAAATGGTTGTGCGAAATGCCCAATCTTGGGGCGTGTCCGGGGTTATGTCAGTTACCCATACATTTAGAACACTAATAGAGCAATTTAAAATTATAAAATTAGAGCATTAGGGTCAAAATTAGATTAAGGTTAGGAATTTGTGTGACCATGGTCTGCCTGTGGGGGCCAGTATCAGTTGGTGGGCACCAGTGTTTAGATTGCATGCTGGAAGAAGCAATCTAAAATTAGATTCATGACCGTGGCCTTACTGCATACTGGGAGGAGTACTCTAAAATTAGATTTATGACCGTGGCCTTGGCATAGTGGTGATAAATATAAATTTAGAGCGCTTTAAAATTAGATGCATGACCGTGGCTTTATGGCATACTGGGAGGAGTGCTCTAAAATTCGATTCATTGCCGTGGCCTTATGGCATACTGAGAGGAACGCTCTAAAATTATATTAATGACTGTGGCCTTACGGCATACTGGGAGGAGTGCCCTATTTTTTTTTTAATGAGCTTGGCCTTATGCATACTGAGAGGGGCGCTCTACACAAATAGATTAATGACCGTGGCCTTATGGCATACTGGAAGGAGCACTCTACAATTATATTTATGACCATGGCCTTGGCATAGTGGAGGAGAAATATAAATTTAGAGCACTCGCCTGAGCCCCGCCACCAGCACCGCCAGGTACTTAACCCGCGACTTACGGGGGGGGCTATTTTTTGCCCCCCCCCCCTCCCGTTATTTTGCAATAACTGATAAACAAACACCGGTATCGTCACCAAACTTGCAGTACCTTGTCTCACATCAATTATACACATGTTGCCAAAAGGAAAAATATGAGGCTATGATAGGTCAACCGAGAATGACGTCAGAGTGACGTCATGTTCTTCGGTTTTGTTGCAAAATAATGGTTTGCGGAAAACGCTGTCAAAGGTACGATATTTGAGATAAACTCAATTGTCTTAAATCAAATTACTCACAATAGACGGAGCTATCAAACTGCTATCTCGGATTTGTGAGTTTTTCAATTCAAAATTTTAAGAAATCCAAATACATTTTTTGTTGTTTTTACAAAATTTCCAGAAAAAAATCAGAATTATCCAAAAACAGGTATATGTTATCGAGACGTGTGCGGTGAATATGTGTACCAAATGTGAAGTCCATATCTTCAAACATGACTGAGTTATGTCCTTTAAATTACAAAAATCGACCACCTCTCACAGCATTACTATGCATAAAAAACGCATTTCCATTTTTGCTTTTTACTTCTATTTATATGGAACAGACAATGTGCTAAGGTCATTTTTCGCGTTCTAGACGAAAAACAAACCCATAAACATGTGTTACAACGCCTAATGACGTAATCTGCAGATTGACCTCGTGACCTCGGATGACCTTGACCTGACTTAAGTTCATAAACAGCTTAGAAAGGTACTTAGAAGTGTCAGACACACGAATCATACCGATTTATCGACAGCTTATGCGTTTAATATCGCAATTTTGCGCGACTATTCCATCCATCGAGACCTTTTGACACGGTCAAACATTTTGTACTTGACCTAACCTGTGACGTCATCGGTGACCCCGAGGTCAACAATATTATGCTTCCCTCGATAAATGTCCCAGGGCTATCGAATGACGTTTGAATTTTTACATTCGGTCAGTAGTTCCGGAGATCCGAGGGGGGGGGGGGGGGCAAAACATAGCCCCCCCTCCCAGTAAGTCGCGTTATGAAATATACCCCAGTAACTCGCGGGTTAATTTCCAGGGCAACGCCGGGTTCCCAAGCTAGTCGATATATACAATACGACACGACCAGAGACAGACCTGCAGGTTGTGTTGCGTAGTCATGCATACACAAGGCTGGGCCAAATCCCCGGTCCGCTTCATACCAGAGGCGCACACAAGGGACACACACTGGTCCACGTACTCTCTCACCCCTTACGAAATGCGGGGCCCCTCTGAGGCGGCCCCGCGGGGGCTGAGGCCCCTGTTTGGTTGTATTGACAAAAATCCAGATTTTTTACAAATGAAAGTAAAAGTTTTTACATTTTATATTTAATCCGAAGGGCCCAGAGGCGCACACTAGGAGGAGGCACACGGGCCTGTGCCCGTTACGAAATTCGTGGCCCCCTATGAGGCCCCTGTCCAGTTGTATCCGGATTGCCGGTTTGGTGGGGACCCTTCCCGTTTTTTTTAAAATACAAAATATAAAACAAATTAGGATGTATGTTTTACAAATAAAAAGCGAAAGTTTGCATTTTTTATTTTCATCCGAAGGGGCCCACCGCGAAAATATAGAAGGCAAAAGTTATCGCAAAAATGTGTAATGGGTCGAAGCTCTAAGAAGCTCTGGTGGCCGTCCACTGCCACATCAATGTGTTTGTCTCGTCGAAACACGTCTTCCCATATTCAACATACCCTACTTGGGTCACCACTTGACCTTGACCTGAGGTCAAATTTTGAAGTTAACTGAACAAGTTCACCATGTATATCATTCGAAGCGCCTTGACAAGACAAACACAATGGCGTAAACAGTTTTCGTTATCTTTATTAAGTAAAAAGTTAATAGCGAAAGACGATTTTGCAAAGAAACTGCGGCGCATTTAACTGTGTTATAAGAAAAAGATCAATATATAAAATAAGACGTCTCATACCAGATGCGCACACAATGGGGACACACTGGTCCACGTGCCCCCTCCCCCTTATGAAATGCGGGACCGGGTGGGGCCCTGTCCGGTTGTATTTTTGATAAGAAGAAAATTCAGATGTATTTTTTCACAAATGAAAAGTGAGTTTTTATTTTATATTGTCATCTTAGCACACCACGACTGTCCGCGGCCCGTGACGTAATGCGCCAATGTGCATCCGTGAATCCATTGAAGCGTCCGTTCGGTGTCTGGTAAATGTTTAAATTTGTATATTCTCCGCTGGAAAATTATCGCCGATAGTTTTGCCTTCGCGCGTTCGGCATCCACTCTGTCGGGGATATAAAATTCGCTCCGCAGTGTTCGGTATATGCAGGAAGATTATCCATCGGCTTTTTGCGTGCGCTGTAAAACACCTATTTAACTCAACATAGGCGTGAAATTGGTATTAGTCGACCTTAAAAGCAACAGGAATTACTTTGAGACATGTACAAAAACTCAAGTTAAAAGACAGCAAATGGCCGCCGGTGAACGCAGCGGCTGTCATCTGAGCAGTCATCTGACTACGAAGAAGGGATTATATCCAAGAGACCCTGCTCCGGACATTTTCCACGATTCTCGCCCGCGACGGAAAATTTTCGGGGATGATTTTCCATTTTTCAAATACCGAACGTGATCCTTGTCAGGTCAATATTGATGTCACCAATGTCACCAAATGTCAGTTGGTCATATATGGGTCCTTAAAACAACCTTTTGCCTCGAGAACTAGGGTCGCCGAAAAGCGCCGAAAAATAAATTCAGAAAAAAATAAATTCGAAGGATATTTAACCCGCGCCGTTCCGGAGGGGGGGGGGGGGCGTTTAGACCCCCTAATGTTTTTCGGGGATATCAGAAAAACGGCGTTTTTGTACAGCTGTTCGGGGATCATTTACCCACATTATGTGCAATTATTGCTTCGGGTCATCTTAGGTCAGGTCACCAGGCCAGGTCACGTGACCCACCTCCACACAAAGTTTGCGGTCGTACCACAGCCACAGTTTTTGACCGATCGGTTTCCAACTTACAGGATTTCATAAGGTCATAGGTACCTACAATTCGGATATCTAAGATTTTGTAGGTATATCGGTGACCTAAGGACGCGTCAATTTCGTGACCTCCCCATTACAAGTCAATGGGGAAATATTCAAATGCTTCCTATTCCGAGGATACGCATGATACCAGTCCAATTCCTTCAGGGTCATGTTATCATAGGCCATTCTTGATGACCTAGGTGCAATGTTTGTTCAGTGACCCCTGCAGGGTCAGTCGAGGTCATCTGAGGTCACCAACACTTTGCCAATAACTCTCGACATATTGAGGAAAAAATAAGTGCCACCGGCACCAATGTGTTTGTCTCTTTGAGACACGTCTCCCAATATCCAACATGACCTACTTGGGTCATTACTACCTATCTGCCTATCTGCCTTTGACTATCTGCCTTACTATCTGTCTTACTACTATCTTACTATCTGCCTTTGACCACGAAGAAGTTTCCCATCTCTGCCTGCTGGATTTGAGCAAATGTTTCGATGTGATAGATCATTCAAAGCTCCTTTCAAAATTATCGCTTCATGGAATTGACACGTCCTGGTGCTCTGCCTACTTTCGTAACCACTCACAGAGCGTCAGCCTCACTGACGGTCTGGGTGGAGTAGAAACTACCCTCCCGCTGCCCTACAGCATCGGTGTTTTTCAAGGTTCATCTCTAGGCCCTCTCCTCTACTGCGTCTTCGAAAACGACCTCAGTCTGTTTGGCGAGGACGCAGTGGTTGTCCAATATGCTGATGACACCCACATTTTGGTCAGCGGGAAAAATATGAGATTCACGAAGTCGTCACTCGCACGGAGGGGCCTTAGCCTCTCTCGATAACTGGTTTCAAGCAAATGGACTGAAAGTAAATGCCGCCAAGACCCAACTGATGCTTCTGGGCAGCTCTCAAAATCTGCGCACTGTACATGATATCAAAATAAAATTCCGCGATCAGGATTTAGTCCCCATTTCAGAAGCCAAAAACCTAGGTCTCACCTTTGACCGCTCGTTATGCTGGGACCGCCATGTCTCTACCGTAACACAGCGCTGCTTCGGAGTTTTGATTGGTCTATCGCCTCTGAGGGGGCACCTGCCAACGGCCGTGCTCTCCGCCGCGCTGATCAACATCCTGGTTTTCTCGCGGATCCGGCACTGTATCTCGGTATACGGTAACGGCAAGAAGGGAAACTTCTTCCGGCTTCAGAAGATCATAAACTATGCTGCTAGAGTACTTTTTGGCCGACGGAAGTACGACCATGTATCGGATCTGCTGGGGAGGCTGGGGTGGCTAGGAGCGGAGGGCATGGCCATTTACCACACACTGTGCCTCACACACAAGGTGCGTTGCTGCGGCCGAGCCTGAACAGCTGGCTGCGAGTCTGTCCACCGTGGCAGAGGCCCGCGCTACCGAGCGGGCCACGCGACAGGACCACATGTTGTTTGTTCCCAGGTCTCACACGGAGATGGGACGGCGGCGTTTTGCCTGCCGGGGACCAGCGCTGTATAACGCCCTGCCACGCGACCATTTAGGACTGCCCGTGCCGCTGTTTCGTCGCCAGGTGCGGCGACATCTCGCTGCCGCTCCGCGGTCACCGGACTGACCGACCCAGCGATTCTCACCGTCATGCCGACGGGTTTTATTTGACTGATTGTATGGGTGTGTGTATGTGTTTGCGTGTGTCAGTGTTTTTAATTTTTGTTTTTACTTTTGTGATTTCATTGTATGCTTGTTCTGACCATGTTTCCTGTGCTTTTAACTTATGACGAGAGGTTCTATTAGCCACAGGCACATGTGGGCGATTTTAATACAAGTATGTATCCATGCATGCACTGTATCTGTATCCATGCACTCGGTCTTATCAATACCCCATAACCCGCTCACCAGAATAAGTTATTACCTATGCCAATTCTGACCTGTCTTTTCCTCCACAGGTTGTCCCTATCATTTAAATCATAAATCAGAACCTATCAGATCAGGGTTCCAATTATCCAATACTTTAAAATACAGAGTGGAAAATTCACAATTAAACTCGGGAAAAAGGGTGGAAAAATCGCATCCATAGGATGTCGTTTTCCACTCAAATTTCCCAATGCTAGGACACTGCCTACACCTGCCGAGGAGACCAAGTATGTATGCTGATCGCCAGGCTTACATGTTGATCGTCAGGTCATCGGACTTTATGTAACGTTCGATACCTTTTCACTTCTTCTAATGAAGCTTGATGATTATTGATCTTCTTGAGAAAGCAAATTTATTTTCACTATGCACATTTTATAAATAGGTAAGCATTATGCTAAAAGAGCACAAACATCTTATCACTTATTCGGTGAAATGTCTTACTTTTGGTGTTGAACCATTTCCAAAACGGTAAAGTAAGACATCTCATTTGCACTCAAATTCGGACTACATCTTGAGTGTCTAACTACCACTTACATCAGAGAGCCAGACCAGTGCAACCTTTATTATGGACTTCGCTCGTTAAACTGTCATCTTCCATCATCGGAAGGACCCGGGGTCTGCGAGTTTCATCGAATACTTGGCACATTAACACCTTATTTTTCGGTATCCACCCCAGGTAATCAAGATTCAACGATCGCGGGGTCCCGCTCCCGAGGATCAATACCAGGGAGCTGGGAGCGAAGTGACGAGGAGAGGGTCAGAAACCTGCTCCCGAGGATCAATACCAGGGAGCTGGGAGCGAAGTGACGAGGAGAGGGTCAGAAACCTGCTCCCGAGGATCAATACCAGGGAGCTGGGAGCGAAGTGACGAGGAGAGGGTCAGAAACCTGCTCCCGAGGATCAATACCAGGGAGCTGGGAGCGAATTGACGAGGAGAGGGTCAGAAACCTGCTCCCGAGGATCAATACCAGGGAGCTGGGAGCGAAGTGACGAGGAGAGGGTCAGAAACACAGGGAGCTGGGAGCGAAGTGACGAGGAGAGGGTCAGAAACACAGGGAGCTGGGAGCGAAGTGACGAGGAGAGGGTCAGAAACACAGGGAGCTGGGAGTGAAGTGACGAGGAGAGGGTCAGAAACACAGGGAGCTGGGAGCGAAGTGACGAGGAAAGGGTCAGAAACACAGGGAGCTGGGAGCGAAGTGACGAGGAGAGGGTCAGAAACACAGGGAGCTGGGAGCGAAGTGACGAGGAGAGGGTCAGAAACACAGGGAGCTGGGAGCGAAGTGACGAGGAGAGGGTCAGAAACACAGGGAGCTGGGAGCGAAGTGACGAGGAGAGGGTCAGAAACACAGGGAGCTGGGAGCGAAGTGACGAGGAGAGGGTCAGAAACCTGATCCCGAGGATCAATACCAGGGAGCTGGGAGCGAAGTGACGAGGAGAGGGTCAGAAACACAGGGAGCTGGGAGCGAAGTGACGAGGAGAGGGTCAGAAACCTGCTCCCGAGGATCAATACCAGGGAGCTGGGAGCGAAGTGACGAGGAGAGGGTCAGAAACACAGGGAGCTGGGAGCGAAGTGACGAGGAGAGGGTCAGAAACACAGGGAGCTGGGAGCGAAGTGACGAGGAGAGGGTCAGAAACCTGCTCCCGAGGATCAATACCAGGGAGCTGGGAGCGAAGTGACGAGGAGAGGGTCAGAAACACAGGGAGCTGGGAGCGAAGTGACGAGGAGAGGGTCAGAAACCTGCTCCCGAGGATCAATACCAGGGAGCTGGGAGCGAAGTGACGAGGAGAGGGTCAGAAACACAGGGAGCTGGGAGCGAAGTGACGAGGAGAGGGTCAGAAACAAAGGGGCGGTCGCGTTATGCACCATCACAGAGAACATCACACATCACTCAGCTCACAAGATCTTCCAAATGACTCTTAGCTGGAATCACCTGGGATGCATATGAGCTGGAATCACCTGCAGGTAGTGCCTACATTCCACGAGTAAGCTCCGCTCACCGTGAAGTCGTGTCTTTATCGCTTGACGAAGCGGGAAGCGATGGTAACCAAGTGTGCTGGAATGATGGAAGACCCGAATATGGTCTCCCATGGCCGGCTTTGCAGGAGTAAAATACATGCGGTCGGTCGAATATGACAGCCCAAGACGAATGCACTGCTTTGCCGGAGGGCATTTTTTGGCAACGTTCGGCGCGCCACTCAATTTTGGGCATGCAGATACCTTTACACCTAAACTTGGTACTACATATTAAACAAAGGAGATTGTTGTGGAAAACGAGAGTGATGGTTATGTGGAATTACCTCCAGTGTGAATGTTAACTGATGTGACATAGCATACCTACTTGCAAAAGCTTTCATGTTAAAAATGTCACAGTGATTGACGAACGGTTCTACAATCAACAAAAATGTCCATAAAATGTCCAATCCATCAGAAGAACTATTGCACTTATCGTAAATGCATTTAATGTCGAAAATTTTAACATCTTTGAGCGTGACATGCCCCTTTGATCAGTGGTGATACGCTATGCACCAGTACCCCATCTACTACACCACCAGTACACCATCTACACACCAGTACACCATCTACTGAGTCCCATTGCGATCCTGTGTGATTTGGTCAAATACTTCATCTATTGCCCAAATATAATGTTAACAATAAAACAATATCTCGCATGACCAATAGACTAAATTAGTTCTTTGAACCTCAACATACCTCAAGTTAAGAACATCCACTCCATCCAATGATTATCCCAGTCAGAGGCGGTCGCAGGGGGGGGGGGGGCATCGTGGCCAGAATGGCCCCTGGAGGATAAAGTGAGTCCTCTCGAGGCCAAAATGGGCCTCTGGAGGTCGGAGAGGGCCCTCTGGAGGCCAAAGTGGGTCCCCGGTAGGCCAGCATGGGCTCTCTAGAGGTCAGAGGAGGCCCAATGGTATCCCGAAGGTCCTCTGAATGCCGGAGAGCCCCCCCCCCCGAATGCCAAAAGGGCCCTCTGTAGGCCAAAGGGGCCTCTGAAAGCCAGAGTGGGCTCTCTGCAGGTCAGACTGGGCCCTCTGGAGATCAGAATGAGCTCTATGGAAGCCAGAGGGGGCTACTGGAGGCCAGAGGGGCCCTCTAGAGGCAGAAGTAGGCCCCTAAAGGCCAGAGTGGGTTCTCTGCAGGGCATAGTGGGTCCTCTGGAGGGCAGAGTGGGTCCTCTGCAGGACAGAGTGGGACCTCTGGAAGGCAGGAGATCCTCTGGAGGCTGAAGTGGGCTCTCTGGAGGTGGAGGTAGCAGTGGGCCCTCTGGAGGTAGAGGCCAGAGTTCTGGAGGTCAGAGTAGGCCCTTTGGAGGCCACATGGGACCCTCTGGAAGCTGGAGGAGTCCTCTGTAGGTCACCGTCAGCATGAACCCTCGGAAAGCGAGAGTGGCCGTCGTGAAGCCAGATGGACCATCTGGAGGTCAAAGCTGGCCTTATGGAGGCAGGAATGAACCCTCTGGAGGTGGAAGCTGGAGAGCGCCCTCTGAAGGCCAGAGTGGGTCGTCTGAAGATCAGAGTGGGCCCCGAGGAAGCCAGAGGAGGTTCACTAGTATCCAGAAGGGCCCTCTGGAGTCAGAGTGGGTCCTCCGGAGGTCAGAGTAAGCTCTCTGGAGGTTACAACAGCGGGCCCTATGGGGACCAGATGGGCCCTATTGATGTCAGAGTAGGCCCTCTAGAGGCAGGAGTGGGCCTCTTGAGGTCAGTGTGGGCTCCCTGGAGGCCACATTTGGCCCTCGGGAAGCCATAGGTGGAACTGTGGAGGCCAGAGTGGGCGGGAGGTCAGAGCGGGCCCTCTAGAGATCAGAGCGGGATCTATGGAGGTCAGATGGGCCCAATGGAGTTCAGAGTGGGCTCTCTGGAAAACACCCTCTCAAACCAGCAAAAGGCCCTGTCGCCGCCAAATTCGGCCAGTTTTGTTTTCTTCTCTAAAATATTGTATTTTGGTCGTTGATTTGTTTTATGGCAAAGGGTTCGCCAAGACTAGAAAAGCCTGAATCTGCAAATACATTTTGCATAGTGGCATAGCGCCTATTTGGTTTCTCTCAATACGAGATCAAATTCTCACTGCCCCCCCCCCCCTATACACTATTCGTGACGTTCCTACGTCCCTGTTGAAATCCATGATAACGGATTTTCATCAAACCTGAAATGCAGTGTGTTTTGGCCCTGTCCATCTGTCTTGGAAAACCCAATGCCTGCAAATACCCTCTCAGCCCGTCTGAAGGCCGCTTTCAGACCAGCATAAGCCATAGGGTTTAAAAGCCCCCAAAAGTTAAAAAAAACAAGCCTCAGGTGTAAAAATACCCGTTAAAATCAGCGTAGGGCCCGTAGGCGTACCCAGGGGGGGGGGGATCCCCCTGAAGGTCCGTACGTTCCCCCTTTGGTTGAAAGAATGAATGATTTTTTATTTTTTGTTGTGAGAAAAATGTTGAAAATATGCCCCTCTAAAATTATAGTGGGCCAAATCGGGTGATTTTTTTGGTGGGGTACGTTATGCCCCCCTGATAAAAAAAAATTGCCCCCTCCTGGAGTGAATCCTGGGTACGCTACTGGTAGGACCCCTCGCACCGATCGAAGGCCCTTTCAGACCAACCGGGGGCCCTTTTGCCAAGTTGCCCCCCCCCTTTTCCAAAGGCCAGGGCTGCGACCGCCCCTGATCTCAGTTAAGAACATCCAATCCATCCAATGATTATCCCGGTTAAGAACATCCACTCCATCCAATGATTATCCCAGTTAAGAACATCCACTCCACCAATGATTATCCCAGTTAAGAACATCCACTCCATACAATGATTATCCCAGTTAAGAACATTCACTCCACCCAATGATACCTCAAGTTAAGAACATCCACTCCATCCAATGATTATCCCAGTTAACAACATCCACTCCAACCAATGATTATCCCAGTTAAGAACATCCACACCATCCAATGATTATCCCAGTTAAGAATATCCACTCCATCTAATGATTATCCCAGTTAAGAACATCCACTCCATCCAATGATTATTCCAGTTAAGAACATCCACTCCATCCAATGATTATCCCAGTTAAGAACATCCACTCCATCCAATGATTATCCCAGTTAAGAACGTCCACTCCATCCAATGATTATCACAGTTAAGAACATCCACTCCATGCAGTGATTATCCCAGTTCCATAGTTTCCAGTTGAGTGCCGGTTACGGCGGTGGCGGTGGCGGCGGCGGTGGCGGTGGCGGTGGCGGTGGCGGTGGCGGTGGCGGTGGCGGTGGCGGTGGCGGTGGCGGCGGCGGCGGCGGCGGTGGCAGGGGTAGCGGCGGTGGCAGGAGCAGGGGTAGAGGTGGCGGCGGTGGCAGGGGTAGCGGCGGCGGTGGCGGCGGTGACCGCCGGTGAGAGATGGGGTGCTCCTCCGAGGTATTGCACGCCATTAACCGGCGGCAAAGGCGCGCTGTCGGCCGCCGTGATGAAGAGGTTGGCAGAATGAGGCGCGAAGCCCGTGACGGGCAATAATCACCCTCCCCACCCCTCCCCTTCCCTCCCTCCCTAGCTAAAGCCCGGGACAGGCGACCTGAACTGAAGCGGAACTGCCATGGAACTGCAGGCGGGTGGTCAGCCGACGACAGCAATATTGTCCGCAGTTATTTGAGCTGGTTGAAACTGACAACTAACGAGCACGTGTGAACTTATTGTTCGCTTTCTGTCTGTCTTCCAGCCAGTGTCCATAACCTTGTGTGCTGGTCAGAGATAATTAGGGCATGCGACAAGCAGGGCACAAATCCACACCAACGTGCTTTCCTATAAGCTGCACTGCCGGGTGGGGTGACTGAAATCCGCCTCTCCCCTCCTTAGGAGTTTCATGAATAGCGGAAAAACGGCAGCGTGCAGCACCACCAAATTTGACCCAGCTGTTTGGGTATCAATTATCCACATGGTGTTAATTTTTTGACCTCGGGTCATCTCAGGTCAGGCCACCAGGTCAAGTCAAGTGACTCTACCTCCAAAAAAATGCGGGCGTGCCACAGCCACAGTGATTGACGAACGGTTGTAAACTCACAGGATGTCATCGGGTCATCAGTGGCGACTTGGCGGCGACCGGGAGAGGACCTGCTCGCCTCCCTCCCGGTCACTGCCGAGTTTCTACTCCTCCTACCGCGGAGTAATCAACTCATTTTATATCAACTCAAGTCATAAGTGTATATTGTTGCAGCTGTGGCTGTACGGTGCTGATCACACCGAACTGCAGATATAGCTGCACCTGTTCCAGCGACGCGCCGCCTCCCGACCCAACTCCAGCTATAGCTGTACCTGTTCCAGCGACGCGCCGCCTCCCGACCCAACCTGCAGATATAGCTGCACCTGTTCCAGCGACGCGCCGCCTCCCGAGGGACCTGCAGCTATAGCTGCACCTGTTCCAGCGACGCGCCGCCTCCCGACCGACCTGCAGCACCGCTTCTGAGAGGCGGCACGCCGGTGTCCCGGTGTTCCGGGGCAGCCGATGGCGGAGGTGCACCCCGACCCGGCCGGCCTAGCCATCGGAGAGCCACGGCAAGACTAACTCTCGTTGGAGCGACCGGAAGCGCAGGTGGCAGCTCTCGTCTCCGGCCGCTCCGACAGCCTTCAAGAAGACCTGCGACTCTCCCCCGCCCAGCCCGGCGACGCGCTGTCGCGACAGGGTGGGGAGGTGTGGCAGCCCTCCCCAGGCCTGGCAAGCCCCCTGTCATCACGGCGACGCGCTGTCATGACAGGGTGGGGAGGTGTGGCAGCCCTCCCCTGGCCTGGCAAGCCCCCTGTCATCACGGCGACGCGCTGTCATGACAGGGTGGGGAGGTGTGACAGCCCTCCCCAGGTCTGGCAAGCCCCCTGTCAATACGGCGACGCGCTGTCATGACAGGGTGGGGAGGTGTGGCAGCCCTCCCCAGGCCTGGCAAGCCCCCTGTCAACACGGCGACGCGCTGTCATGACAGGGTGGGGAGGTGTGGCAGCCCTCCCCAGGCCTGGCAAGTCCCCTGTCATCACGGCCACGCGCTGTCATGACAGGGTGGGGAGGTGTGTCAGCCCTCCCCAGGCCTGGAAAGCCCCCTGTCAATACGGCCACGCGCTGTCGCGACAGGGTGGGGAGGTGTGGCAGCCCTCCCCAGGCCTGGCAAGTCCCCTGTCATCACGGCCACGCGCTGTCATGACAGGGTGGGGAGGTGTGGCAGCCCTCCCCAGGCCTGGCAATCCCCTGTCATCACGGCCACGCGCTGTCGCGACAGGGTGGGGAGGTGTGGCAGCCCTCCCCAGGCCTGGCAAGTCCCCTGTCATCACGGCCACGCGCTGTCATGACAGGGTGGGGAGGTGTGGCAGCCCTCCCCAGGCCTGTCAAGTCCCCTGTCATCACGGCCACGCGCTGTCGCGACAGGGTGGGGAGGTGTGGCAGCCCTCCCCAGGCCTGGCAAGTCCCCTGTCATCACGGCCACGCGCTGTCATGACAGGGTGGGGAGGTGTGGCAGCCCTCCCCAGGCCTGGCAAGTCCCCTGTCATCACGGCCACGCGCTGTCATTACAGGGTGGGGAGGTGTGGCAGCCCTCCCCAGGCCTGGCAAGTCCCCTGTCATCACGGCCACGCGCTGTCATGACAGGGTGGGGAGGTGTGGCAGCCCTCCCCAGGCCTGGCAAGTCCCCTGTCATCACGGCCACGCGCTGTCATGACAGGGTGGGGAGGTGTGGCAGCCCTCGCCAGGCCTGGCAAGTCCCCTGTCATCACGGCCACGCGCTGTCATGACAGGGTGGGGAGGTGTGGCAGCCCTCCTCACGCCTGGCAAGCCCCCTGTCATCACGGCGACGCGCTGTCATGACAGGGTGGGGAGGTGTGGCAGCCCTCCCCAGGCCTGGCAAGTCCCCTGTCATCACGGCCACGCGCTGTCATGACAGGGTGGGGAGGTGTGGCAGCCCTCCCCAGGCCTGGCAAGCCCCCTGTCAACACGACGACGCTCTGTCATGACAGGGTGGGGAGGTGTGGCAGCCCTCCCCAGGCCTGGCAAGTCCCCTGTCATCACGGCCACGCGCTGTCATGACAGGGTGGGGAGGTGTGGCAGCCCTCCCCAGGCCTGGCAAGCCCCCTGTCAACACGGCGACGCGCTGTCGCGACAGGGTGGGGAGGTGTGGCAGCCCTCCCCAGGACGGGCAAGTCCCCTGTCATCACGGCCACGCGCTGTCATGACAGGGTGGGGAGGTGTGGCAGCCCTCCCCAGGCATGGCAAGCCCCCTGTCAACACGGCGACGCGCTCTCATGACAGGGTGGGGAGGTGTGGCAGCTCTCCCCAGGCCTGGCAAGCCCCCTGTCATCACGGCCACGCGCTGTCATGACAGGGTGGGGAGGTGTGGCAGCCCTCCCCAGGCCTGGCAAGTCCCCTGTCATCACGGCCACGCACTGTCATGACAGGGTGGGGAGGTGTGGCAGCCCTCCCCAGGCCTGGCAAGTCCCCTGTCATCACGGCCACGCGCTGTCATGACAGGGTGGGGAGGTGTGGCAGCCCTCCCCAGGCCTGGCAAGTCCCCTGTCATCACGGCCACGCGCTGTCATGACAGGGTGGGGAGGTGTGGCAGCCCTCCCCAGGCCTGGAAAGTCCCCTGTCATCACGCCACACGCTGTCATGACAGGGTGGGGAGGTGTGGCAGCCCTCCCCAGGCCTGGCAAGTCCCCTGTCATCACGGCCACGCGCTGTCATGACAGGGTGGGGAGGTGTGGCAGCCCTCCCCAGGCCTGGCAAGTCCCCTGTCATCACGGCCACGCGCTGTCATGACAGGGTGGGGAGGTGTGGCAGCCCTCCCCAGGCCTGGCAAGTCCCCTGTCATCACGGCCACGCGCTGTCATGACAGGGTGGGGAGGTGTGGCAGCCCTCCCCAGGCCTGGCAAGCCCCCTGTCAACACGGCGACGCGCTGTCATGACAGGGTGGGGAGGTGTGGTAGCCCTCCCCAGGCCTGGCAAGCCCCCTGTCATCACGGCGACGCGCTGTCGCGACAGGGTGGGGAGGTGTGGCAGCCCTCCCCAGGCCTGGCAAGCCCCCTGTCAACACGGCGACGCGCTGTCATGACAAGGTGGGGAGGTGTGGCAGCCCTCCCCAGGCCTGGCAAGCCCCCTGTCATCACGGCGACGCGCTGTCGCGACAGGGTGGGGAGGTGTGGCAGTCCTCCCCAGGCCTGGCAAGCCCCCTGTCAACACGGCGACGCGCTGTCGCGACAGGGTGGGGAGGTGTGGCAGCCCTCCCCAGGCCTGGCAAGCCCCCTGTCATCACGGCGACGTGCTGTCATGACAAGGTGGGGAGGTGTGGCAGCCCATCCCAGGCCTGGCAAGCCCCCTGTCAACACGGCGACGCGCTGTCGCGACAGGGTGGAGAGGTGTGGCAGCCCATCCCAGGCCTGGCAAGCCCCCTGTCAACACGGCGACGCGCTGTCGCGACAGGGTGGGGAGGTGTGGCAGCCCTCCCCAGGCCTGGCAAGCCCCCTGTCATCACGGCGACGCGCTGTCATGACAGGGTGGGGAGGTGTGGCAGCCCATCCCAGGCCTGGCAAGCCCCCTGTCAACACGGCGACGCGCTGTCGCGACAGGGTGGGGAGGTGTGGCAGCCCATCCCAGGCCTGGCAAGCCCCCTGTCAACACGGCGACGCGCTGTCGCGACAGGGTGGGGAGGTGTGGCAGCCCTCCCCAGGCCTGGCAAGTCCCCTGTCATCACGGCGACGCGCTGTCGCGACAGGGTGGGGAGGTGTGGCAGCCCTCCCCAGGCCTGGCAAGCCCCCTGTCAACACGGCGACACGCTGTCATGACAGGGTGGGGAGGTGTTGCAGCCCTCCCCAGGCCTGGCAAGCCCCCTGTCATCACGGCGACACGCTGTCGCGACAGGGTGGGGAGGTGTGGCAGCCCTCCCCAGGCCTGGCAAGTCCCCTGTCAACACGGCGACGCGCTGTCGCGACAGGGTGGGGAGGTGTGGCAGCCCTCCCCAGGCCTGGCAAGCCCCCTGTCAACACGGCGACGCGCTGTCGCGACAGGGTGGGGAGGTGTGGCAGCCCTCCCCAGGCCTGGCAAGCCCCCTGTCAACACGGCGACGCGCTGTCGCGACAGGGTGGGGAGGTGTGGCAGCCCTCCCCAGGCCTGGCAAGCCCCCTGTCAACACGGCGACGCGCTGTCGCGACAGGGTGGGGAGGTGTGGCAGCCCTCCCCAGGCCTGGCAAGCCCCCTGTCAACACGGCGATACGCTGTCATGACAGGGTGGGGAGGTGTGGCAGCCCTCCCCAGGCCTGGCAAGCCCCTGTCATCACGGCGACACGCTGTTGCGACAGGGTGGGGAGGTGTGGCAGCCCTCCCCAGGCCTGGCAAGTCCCCTGTCATCACGGCCACGCGCTGTCGCGACAGGGTGGGGAGGTGTGGCAGCCCTCCCCAGGCCTGGCAAGCCCCCTGTCATCACGGCGACGCGCTGTCGCGACAGGGTGGGGAGGTGTGGCAGCCCTCCCAGGCCTGGCAAGCCCCCTGTCATCACGGCGACGCGCTGTCGCGACAGGGTGAGGAGGTGTGGCAGCCCTCCCCAGGCCTGGCAAGCCCGCTGTCAACACGGCGACACGCTGTCATGACAGGGTGGGGAGGTGTGGCAGCCCTCCCCAGGCCTGGCAAGCCCCCTGTCATCACGGCGACACGCTGTCACGACAGGGTGGGGAGGTGTGGCAGCCCTCCCCAGGCCTGGCAAGTCCCCTGTCATCACGGCCACGCGCTGTCGCGACAAGGTGGGGAGGTGTGGCAGCCCTCCCCAGGCCTGGCAAGTCCCCTGTCATCACGGCGACGCGCTGTCGCGACAGGGTGGAAAGGTGTGGCAGCCCTCCCCAGGCTTGGCAAACCCCCTGTCATCACGGCGACACGCTGTCGCGACAGGGTGGGGAGGTGTGGCAGCCCTCCCCAGGCCTGGCAAGTCCCCTGTCATCACGGCGACGCGCTGTCGCGACTGGGTGGGGAGGTGTGGCAGCCCTCCCCAGGCCTGGAAAACCCCTGTCATCACGGCGACGCGCTGTCATGACAGGGTGGGAGGTGTGGGAGCCCTCACCAGGCCTGGCAAGCCCCCTGTCAACACGGCGACACGCTTTCATGACAGAGTGGGGAGGTGTGGCAGCCCTCCCCAGGCTTGGAAAACCCCCTGTCATCACGGCCACGCGCTGTCATGACAGGGTGGGGAGGTGTGGCAGCCCTCCCGAGGCCTGGCAAGCCCCCTGTCAACACGGCGACACGCTGTCATGACAGGGTGGGGAGGTGTGGCAGCCCTCCCCAGGCCTGGCAAGCCCCCTGTCAACACGGCGACACGCTGTCATGACAGGGTGGGGAGGTGTGGCAGCCCTCCCCAGGCTTGGAAAACCCCCTGTCATCACGGCCACGCGCTGTCATGACAGGGTGAGGAGGTGTGGCAGCCCTCCTCACGCCTGGCAAACCCCCTGTCAACACGGCGACGCGCTGTCATGACAGGATGGGGAGGTGTGGCAGCCCTCCTCACGCCTGGCAAACCCCCTGTCATCACGGCGACGCGCTGTCATGACAGGGTGGGGAGGTGTGGCAGCCCTCCCCAGGCCTGGCAATCCCCCTGTCATCACGGCGACGCGCTGTCATGACAGGGTGGGGAGGTGTGGCAGCCCTCCTCAGGCCTGGCAAGCCCCCTGTCATCACGGCGCGTCGCCTGGTTGGGGAGCCGGCGAGGATGGGGACTGCGGCACCCTGTCCTCGTCGGCACACCCCCTGACAAACGACAGACGACTACAACGCACACGTCGAGACAGCTTCAGCCAACCCAGCACACCCAGCCAAATCCAGCAATGATGAGAAAATCTCCCCCGCAGACAACCACAGAAGAATTAACCAACAAGAGAAGTAACCCAGCACGAGATGTAAACAAGCGCAAACAAGCACGTCGTCGTTTCTTCCGGCCGATATCGCCGAAAGGTGGCAGGCCAAGATACTATAACGCCCCCTCATCAGGTCATAAGTAACTACAATTCTTTTATCTCGAATTTTGTATATCTGTGACCTAAGGCCAGGTGGATTTCGTGACCTCCCCATTATGAGTCAATGGGGAAAAACTAAAACACGTACAAATTCATAGGGAATGGCTAAATTTAACCAGTTTTCACCAGATCCACCACTCTTGTGCCTAATGCAAAGCCCTATGCCACATTTCTGTTCTTTGACCTCTACGAGGTCAACTCATGTGACCTCCCAGGTCATGTATGGTTTGTATTAAATAACTCTTTATCAAATTAAGGTAGATCAATGGAGTTTACACCATTGTATTTGGCTTGTCGAGACGAATGCATTGATGTGAAAGTTGACCTTGACCTAACCTTGACCTTACCTTAGGTCAGGTCAATTTATTAATATGGCCTAACTAGGTCAAACCAATATCTCATTCTATGCATATCGACGAGACAAACGCAATGGTAGAACCATTTACTCCATCATGCATCTGTCAAAAGTTATTCCCTAAAAACAATTCTGCGATTTTTAGAATGTTTACAATTTAATGGCTTCTGCGGACCTAGCTATTGCCCTCAGGTCAATTCTGATGAAACTTTGGTGACAGAAAATTCGATTTTCCTTCAAACATCTTTTCCGCGCGTCGCTAGCTCTGTTAGTTATCGAGATATATACGGTTTTATTAAGGACATTCATATATAGCCGAAATTTGACCTTAGGTGACCTCTGGTGACCTCAATATTGACCGGACTTAAACAAAACCTATAGGCTTTCGATAGAGCTTGTCTCGAGATATCTAACACCGTTTTTCGCTTGTCGCTACGTTGCGTGGTTGACGAGATATTAGGAGGGAAATCACCCCCCCCCCCCCGTCAGTTCGTGGTTGGCGCGATATCCTGGTAGTGCACGGAGTAACCTTCAATTGTAATTCGAGACAAGTGTAGGGAGGCGCTTTTCTCTCCGCGTTGCGTAACGGTGTTCGGTTTCTGTTGTTATTTTATTTACCGCTCCACTGCGCAGATTTTTAGATTAAATATAGATTGTGAAATGCTGATCACTACAGTGAGAAATGAGACAGTTAAAAAGTAACGATTTACTGTTGTTATTTTAATTTTAACAGAATTCGTGAAATGAGCTTGAAGGAAAAATGGTTAAAGGGAAATTAATATCAAAGCGAGGGGAAGAAATGGTTGTTTAGAGAAGTCTGCGTCAGGTGCGGCGATGTGAGCCCGCCTCCCTTCGCCCGGCCTTCTGCAGCGCTCATCCGCCGCTGGAGCCTCTCCCTACAAAACATTTGTTTAATTGGAGCCGGTTGATCACCTGAGCTGGCATGATGGTAAATTAGGTACAGTCGGAGCTCGCGCCTTCCTGATCTCACTCTCTCACCCCGATACAAATGACCTCTGACGGACACCAGCCGTCCTCGACGCTCGCCAGGGCATGGCCGCTCCGGACATCCGCTCGCGAGATGAATTCCCCAGAAACTGGCCGCGACACTCCTCTTCCGACGCTGTTTCGTAAACGGGTGCCTTCGAGACAATAATTTGCCGTGTGTCTGTGCTAGACCCGGAAAAGCCATCGCTGGTCCTTAATGTTTACCCTGGATGTTCACTCGTCCTTCTCCCATGCATCCCTCCTCAGTCATAACTCGCTTCTCCTCTCAGATATTCCTACCCACCTATGTCCGAACAGTTCCGTCCTCGATTTTTAATAATGACCCGATCCCCCCCCCCCCCCTCCAGCGGCACAACAACACGCGGCGAAGGATTTCATCCCTAGCGAGGTAAATGCCTCTTGTTCAACCCCCCTTTTTGTCGTCAGAAGAGAGGCGCAGGCCGTGCCCAGCTTCAGCGCTCTGTCTGTTCCCGCGGGCCGCCGGCCAATTCGAGCGCGGCGCCGAACATCCACGCGCTCATCGCGCAGCACATTGCCGCGCGGATTCCCTGTTCATTGCACGGCTGAAGGCCGCGCAGTTACTCCGGTCATCGCACGGCGCCCGCCGGTTATGGCCTGACGCCGTCTGAACCGCGCGGCTGAAGGACGCGCGGTTACTCCCATCATCATCGTCATCAATCTATTCCTTGCACGGCTGAAAGCCGCGCAGTTACTTCGGTCATCGCACGGCGCCCGCCGGTTATGGCCTGACACCGCGCGGATTGTCAACTCATCGCGCGGCTGAAGGCCGCGCGGTTACTCCCATCATCATCATCATCAATTTATGCCTTGCACGGCTGAAGGCTGCGCAGTTACTTCGGTCATCGTACGGCGCCCGCCGGTTGTGGCCTGACGCCGCGCGGATTGTCAACTCATCGCGCGGCTGAAGGCCGCGCGGTTACTCCCATCATCATCATCAATATATGACTTGCACGGCTGAAGGCCGGGCAGTTACTTCGGTCC